>JBCJKH010073497.1:0-18865 GCA_039877255.1 Loriculus beryllinus | reverse complement strand
GTCACACATTTCTACTCTGTGTGAACCTGTCTATTTCTGGGTTTTGTCCTCCCTGGAGTTCTAACCTTGCAGCCACCTTAGTTGGTATTATAATAATCCTTCCGTGAGGCCATGAATGAGGCCCCACTGTGTGAACTGCAGTGCAAGCGCTGTAAGAGAATGCCTTAACCAAGAAGAGCTCATCATTAAGTTATACGAGGCTGAAAAAGATACAGAAAATGGAACAGAGAATTATGGCTTGCAAATGTTTTTATTTGGCTTTTCCAAAATGCTCAAAAATGGGTTTCAGCACACAGCTGTATGTGAATACTGAATTGCCTGATCTTTTTACAACAGCTATTCTGAGAGATCCATAACCATCTTATACATGATTTATGCACATCCTGTTGGGGCTCTAGATCACAACCCCAGCACCAGCAGTTTTCACAGTGACTGATGCTTTTCTTAAAGCCTGTGTGCCCGCAACCATTTGAGCATGTGAACATTTCAGCTTTAGTTTTCTAAAACTAAATACCTTCAAACATCATAAAATACTTTCAATCATTTATAGAGAAAAGCAAATATGGACTAATTGAAATATAGAATCACAAAATGGAAAAAAAAAAAAGAAAAAGAAAAAAAAAAGAAAAAAGAAATCACCATTTTAAAAGCTTCCAGGTTTGGGTGATTTCTGAGTGCTCAGCCTTGACTTTGTCCAGCCAGTTTTTGGATTTTGTGCAGTTCAATGCCTCTCAGTCTTTGAAGGTTGCTGAGGAGGTGGGAAGAAATACTACAACCTAAACCAGATAACATGTTTCTGCTGTACTCCTTGCATATGTTTGCCTTCCAAAATCAACAATGCTTTTTCAAGCTCTCAAATCCCATGCCAAAATGCATAGATGGGGTGGCTATCACCATATATTACAAACATTGCCCAATCCTGACTATAAATACCTTGCATCCAGTGACTTGTTCCTTGCCAAGTCTCCACACGCTGGGTTTACTTTCTATTTTGAGGATCTGTTAAATTAAGCAATTTTCAGCTTTTAACAAACAAGATATTCCCAAGAATGAAATCATCAATCAAGAAGACATTTATCCTAAGTTATCAACAGCTGTGCCTTGAACATACGAAATTCTCTATGGTGCATGGTGGTGTGAAAAATTATGTTCTCTCTGCCTCAAACGTAATAAACAACAATACTTCGATAAACTTGAAAGTGAGATACATTGCATAGCCTTATTATTGCAAGCTTTGCTTTTACAGTATATGCAAGAGGCTAATGTACATTTCGTATTTCAAATTAGGAAATTTGTAACGCAAGTTGAGAAAGAAGCGGTTAACTGACAGTTACTGGTCTGCCTTTTCCTAGAGATGCACGGAAGGAACAGTTTTATTCTTCTTTTTGCAATTATGCTAATTTCCTAAATATCTGTTGCTGCCCCTTCTCTCTTCTGCTCTCTGCCCCATGAGCAGCCCACAACCTGAAATTTCATAACATGAATTAGTTCAACATGCACCCAATAGACAGGTTGATGACCCCCTGATATCAGTGGCTTCATGCTTCTCCTGCTTTTATTTTTCACTTTTGCATTAACAGATGAGCTTTGCCGTTGTTCAGAATACAGACAGTAGATTTTTGTTGAGATAAGGATGGTGTCCTCCATGCTTACTGCAGAGCAGGAGGGGAAACAATGAATACTTGTGCACGTGTGTGTAGGGATGAAGCTGGAGGGGAAAAGCTGGTTACAAATAGGCTTCCTTGCACAGAACGTTTTTGAGTACTGTTCTGAAGAAATCAGTATTTTTAAAACATGATATTTACGTGGCAGATAAAAAAAGAAACAGCTGTATGAAGCAGCTACAAGAGTCACACTTGAAAAAAGGAGTCACCTCCTCTGTTCTTACCCTTTCCTGCAACACAGAAAGAAGACAGTGATACGATATACTGAGCTACTCAGTGGTCAAATCAATTTCTTCTAATTTAAGCTCGTGTACATTTCTGGTATCTTCTCTGGGGCCTACTTAAAGATGTATCTTTCATCACCGCTACTTTTGTATATCTTATTGAACACAATTAATAGCTACATTAGCTGTGACAGTTTATCTGGGGTGGATGAAGGAAAGACACCCAAAGAAAAGTGTGGGTAGAGTACAGCTGCATCTTGGATAGTCCTGTAGTCTTTCCAAGTTTTGTGATGCTTACTATTATGACTTCATTTTATTTCAAAATGCATAGAATGCATGTGCTTACACCACACCAGGAGATTGTCAATGGCGTGTAAACTAAGCTAATTAAATTGTGGTGCACACCGAAGGCACATAACTGTTATTCAAATGTATACAGAAGAAGTAATGTGTCATGGTAATATTCACAAGCAAGTGATTGAGTGTGAAGTTACTAGACTGAAGCTTTGGGCTACAAGAGGTGTTCCTAGGCAGGGGACCATTAGGTCACAGATCTACTCAGTTTCATAGAGAAGGGTCTAACACATGGCCAGTTAACCTTACCAGAACCTTGATGTTTTCACTCTGCCATCATGCAACAATGATGTACTACAGAATACATTATTTTAGAAGTACTTTAGGGAGTTTCAGTAAAGCTTAGTGCATAACCCTGGTGGCATACCATGCAACAAAATCAAAACAAAAATATCCTAAAACCACTGAAACTGACATTAAAAATACAGCATTTCATTTCCCATGAGCTGCAAATCACTTATTACAACAGCCCCCTGTCCTAAGTTGTGACACATCTAAGCCTAAGCATGGCACTGTCCCATACTAAATTGATTCCTGCCTTGAACCTCAGGCTAAGACAATTTTTCAGCAGTGAATTTATCCAGTTGCAGTCTTATGTAATAATGTGATTCCCTTTGCCTAATAGGAACACTGATGCAAACAGCTTGAAGTGTATGCTTTCAATTGTGTGATACACAGTATTGTTTCTTTTCCTATTTTTTTATTTCATGTTCTTATCTGATAGCTTTGGCAAAGAATTAGCCACACAGCCCTCAAAGAAGCTTTCAGATGTTTGAGTATTTACACATTATAAAAACAAAGCAACAGCAAAACCTAGTAGTGGAAAAGAGTTTAAGACCGTGCTTGCTGTGAATGTTTTTCCTCTGCAGCCCCAAAGGCTTCAGGTGGTTGCAGTGCAAAGGCACATTCTTATACTGGAGCAGAATCACAGTTCTGACTGCAAGGAAAATGAACTAGAGTAGCTTATGCAAAACCAGGTGGAGAAAGAGACCTGTTTATGAAAAAAAGTTTTTCACAAGAGTTTTATTTGTGCTCTTATATTGTATTGGTAGGAGAAATCAGTAAAATGAAGAATAGAGAAATTTCTAAAAAAAAAAAACAAAAACGAAAACCAGACCCAAACAACCAAAAAACTCTTTTATCACCTCTTTGGGTGTGTGTTGGATTTATCTATTATAATCTTTGCATCCCCTTGTCTGTGAGGTATTTATGTCTTCACTCTTTCGCCCAAAGGGTCAGCAGAAAATTTACAAACTCTGTTATATCTTGCCGTGGACAGCCACTGTCACTCTGCCGTTGTTGGTCCAGCGGCCGCCTCTACCCTCTTTACGTTTTGGAGAAGTCACCAGCTACTCCCGTTTTACGGAAGCCTACTACTCCCGTTTTAGGGAAGAATAATGTACGCAGGTCCAACACTGACATCCCGTGGCCACTGCGGTTCAGGACACGCTCCCGGAATCTGGACTATTTAAAACTTGGCTTGAAGTGGTACGTACAGCTTTACTCTTCAAATGTATTAATTCAGCACTTAAATCAATGCATTTCAGTGATTTCCATAAGTAAGCGTCGGTTGTTCCAGACAGTAATTATCAACATGACTTCAGAGACAAATATATTCTGATAATTATATTTAATGAACTCAGTACAAAGATTTTGAAATACCCTTAAATGCTAAATTATTCAGGAATCCTAACTGCACAAGTATATTACGACTAAGTGATAATTCTTTCCATATATACCTACATCTGTGCATAATGCATACTTACTTACACTCTGCCTCTCCCCAGTCACTTAATATTCCTGAGCTTGAAATGCAAGTGCCCAAGTGCAGGCATCCATTTTGCACTGATCTAACAAGAAAAACAAAGACCAAAACCAGATTTTATTTTTGTGAGGAAGAAGAAATGAAGATAAAGTGAACATAATTGAATATAATTCTTCAGAGCTAGTAGCTGAAACTTTGTATTTTACAAGTGAAACTTGAAGTTAAGTAATTACTTGCAAATATTTGTCAGCTGCCTGTTGGCTGGTAATTTTACTACCTTTTTTTTCTTACTATTATTGGTCAGTTTGTCTGGTACTCTCTAAACATCCATCAAAAGTTATCATCCTTCAAATCATCCCACTCTTTATAAAGATATCATTTAAAAAACAAATTAAACCCTTTCCATGTTCAGATTCTGCCTTTTTTTGTCTTTCTGTACATCAGCATATATAGGAACTCCTGAGGAGTTGCGTGCATTTGTTTGGATGGTTGCTTTTTATCTCTTTGTCTCTGTAGAAGCAACCACAGAATGCAATTGCTGTATCCAGCTGTGTAAACTGCTTCCTGCTGAGTAAGCCTTGATAGCAATGACTCAACAGATCCTCTTAAACATATTAATAACAAAAATAATAAATCACAGTTCTCATCTAATTCTTTGCAGTAACGGGTGAGGACACTTCAGGACACTGTTTTGACTCTGTTTTATGTGCCCTTGGTTTTATGAGACACTTTTAAACACAGGGCTTAAAATCATCCGGGTTTTCACAGAAAATTTATGTGGGTTTCTTTTGACTACAGGGTGTTTACAAGAGCAGGAAGAAACAGCTCAGTGTCCTGTTGGAAAACTTCTGGCAACGCTTCTTTCCTATTTTAAAAGAAGTAATTAAAAACATTACTATACGAAAGTGTGAATCATTTCATACATTTTAAACTTAACATTATGTAAGCTCTGGAACAGAGCTGCAGAAGAAAGACTATTTATTTGATGGATGATAAAATTTATTTCAAGCTCCACTTTCACCAAAGAAGGTAGACAATGCAATTTATAATTTCTGTGGGGTTCGTATCTGCTTATGAATTTAACATTCACCTAAAATACTACCTGCCCTGACCAAAAATCTTTTTTAAGAGAAATACTTAATTGTGGCTTAAATCCCTTGACCCTGCTCAGTTGCAAAGCCTGCCTGGGGAAAGTAACTAAGAGCTCTGCACCACAAAGGAACAGGGATGGGAACTACAGTACTTTGCTCAGCTACATTTAACAGAAGTAACCTTACCAAACTACAAAATGCTGAGCACTTCTTTGGGCTTTCTCTGTATGGTCTTTTTGCACAAGAACTACCATAGAAAGTGCTGCATTGCCCTCCAACCAAGCAAAGGGATGATAAAGATGAGTGTTGGGATGCTCTTGGCACCTCCTGGCTGTTTTCCTGGTTTTTCTTTCTTTCGGGCCAGACTTCCTGCCTCCCTTTGTTTATGAGTCAGACTGAGGTGCAGTTTGTGCAGAGGCAGTGTCAGGAGCTGGGGTAAGCTGTGCCCTGAAGCATGAGCCTTGGGGTTTTGCTTCCCTGTTTTCTGGAGACTCTCTGATGTTCATAGAATCATAGAATCGTTCGGGTTGGAAGGGACCTTAAGATCATCCAGTTCCAACCCCCCTGACATAGGCAGGGACACCTCACACTAAACCATGTCAACCAAGGCTTTGTCCAACCTGGCCCTGAACACTGCCAGGGATGGAGCCCTCACAGCTTCCCTGGGCAACCCATTCCAGTGCCTCACCACCCTCACAGTTGCTCCCCATGACACCATTATCTAGGTGTTCTGCACCCAGATTTGACAGTGCTTTGATTCTCAGCTGAATTAAGCAGTACCTACCATACCAAATCCATATTGCCTTGCCGTGGCAGGGGCGTTGGCCTAGATGATCTCCAGAGGTCCCTTCCAACCCCAACCATTCTGTGACTTTGTGATATCTTCGCTTTACAAATTAACTTGAGGCTTTAACTTGAGGCTTGAGCCTGGTGCTTAACTGAGCCTTGTACCTGTCCTGAGAATACAAGACCCTCAACTAGCCACTAATTGTCAAATACGTGCTTTAAAATAACTATGTGTCATCATTTTGACTGATACTGCATGACATGTGAATGCAAGTATATCACAGTTTAATTTCAATGTGAAAGAAATGAAAACCTGACCATAAATTAAATGTGAATCATTTAAAAATGTATTTTCATATGAAACTGATAGGATCTGAAGAACATTAAGTCACAAAACACACATCATGCTATTTGAATTTCTTTTCAACAAACGTATAGAAAAGTGCCTTTAAAACACAGGAGATCATCTGCTGACAGTGAGAGCGACATTTTTTCCATTTTCAGACAGTAATTATAGCCTTCAAATGCTAGAGAATCTTAAGAAGGTTGCAAATAATTTATGGGGTTTCTTGGATGCAATTGTTTTAAAAGGAATATAATTTTATCTTATTATTCTTCTTTTGCTTTTAAAATATATTTAGTCCAGTCGTCAAAACTTCTAAGCAAAGAGTATACATATGTAAATTACCATATATCAGTATCAGATGCTGACCTGGGGTTACAACTGTCATTCTCCTTACTACTGAATTAGTCTATTCATATAATGAAACTAACAGTAAATGATTTCATTACAGACCATAAACATTTAACCGTCCCACGGCCCACCCCGGGAGCGGAAGAGTCGCGGGAAGACTACAACTCCCATCATGCTCTGCGGGGCGCCATGTCCCGCCCAGCGGCCAGGCGGGAAAACAGCCGCTGCGCGCCGGCCGGAAGAGGTCGGTGGGTGTCACTTCCGCTCGCCATTTCGCGCAGCGCCTCTCTTCAGCGCCCGTGCCGCCGCCGCCATGACGGACCGGTACACTATCCACAGCCAGCTGGAGCACCTGCAGTCCAAGTACATCGGGACGGGCCACGCCGACACCACCAAGTGGGAGTGGCTGGTGAACCAGCACCGGGACTCGTACTGCTCCTACATGGGCCACTTCGACCTGCTCAACTACTTCGCCATCGCCGAGAACGAGAGCAAGGCGCGCGTCCGCTTCAACCTCATGGAGAAGATGCTGCAGCCCTGCGGGCCGCCCGCCGACAAACCCGACGAGTCGTAGCCCGCCGCGGACCGCCTCCCGGCTCCAGCCCCAGAGCGCTCTGCCTTAAGGGCGGGTGGGCCGGAGCGAGCGGCGGCATCGGGGCTCCGCTGAGCTCGGTTGCCCGCCCGCTGAGACTGAGCCCGGCAACGCGAGGCTGCCGTTATGCCCGCGGGAAGGACCAAGGAGCCGCCCCAGGGAGCAAAAGGGAGCTCTGGCGGCTGTGGCCCTCAGGCCTCGTGGTCCCTCTGCTCCAGTGTGATGTGCTCTCGGAGGACTCTGACGGGAGAGGCCTCGCGAAACGCCGGCTTCTGGACAGCTTCGGCTCGTACATGTACCATTGTTCGGATCTTTTAGGAATGGAAAATAATAAATCTTACTGGGCATTTCTAATGTTTTGTTTGATAGTCGGCTAATACGAGGTATTTGTTCTGAAAGGAGTGCTGGTTAAGCGCCGTTAAGCGTTTATACCAAGGTGCGAAGCTCAGATAACGGGTAGCATTTTCCCAGCGGGCCTGGCCGGTACTTGCTTGCCGGACCTGTATTTTGAGGATCCCTGCTGACGAGGGAAGAGTTTTATGTATTGTTAGTGTTTATTGTGCGTGGTGATTTGTGGTGCAGCACAAGTCACTCTAGTGCTTCAAAACTCCAGAATAGCTTTTCTTTAAATACTGTTTTCTTACCTCATCTTCCTCTTTCCTGTACTTGTGTTTTCCAAACTTTGATTCTCTCTGATCCAACTGGCTATTTTTTTTTACTAGTGTTTTGTAGTCATGTAGTGGTCTGTTTTCTTTTTTTACATTACTCTAAACAAGTATATTAATATGGGGTTAGGCACTGTTAATATGGAACAGGAACATAATGGTTACTCACTGCTCCTTCGCAGTAAAAAGGTTGCTCAGTGCAACTTCAAAGTAAAGTGCTTTAAGGTGAAAGAGTCTTAGACTGCAAACTTGAACTATGTTGACTTTTTTCACTTAAAATAGGCCTATTCACTTCAAAATCTCAGTTCTAATGAATGGGAAGAGTAAAACAGATCTGTTGCTTGGAGAAACTAAGCACTCTTGATTTCAGACATGGATCATTGTAGCTCTGGGTGGCTGTGGTTTTGGTGTGGATTCTTTTTCTAACATTGAGAGGAGTGTTCAGTGTTTTCTACTCCTACTAAGACTGAATGCAAGCTTGCCAATGGTTTTTTTTAGTTTCTTTTTTCTCCTCTCAAAACACTATTGACTCTTACAAAACTGTAAGATTTAATATGATAAAGTAGTAAGTGCATAAGCTCCTGGGGCCACGTTAGAGTCAGTACATCTATATTCAGAATTCAGAGGTGGCATTTTTCCAGTTTTGTTGCACATATTAAGATGGGGGAGGTGGTGGTGAGGTGGTCCTAAATATATGTTACCTGCAAGTTTTATGGGGAACTACTGCAGTTTTCAGTAGGTGAAGGCGATTTGTTTGGTTTTCACTTCTCATTCAAGCTGGCGCAGGTGATTTGAAGGTCATCTGTTCCTCTCGTGCTGAGGAATGTGTCTGAAAGGTTTTCTCTAACATGAATTCACTTAACTAGTAGGTATGCAATGCATTCTTACAAAAATTGAGTATATTTGTATGTCAATCAAGCATGCTTCCTATTACTGTTAGTAGAATTCTGCTCCAGGATCAAATCTTAGCAACTTGCCTTTTCCCTGATAGCAATAGGCAACATGCTCAGTGAAAAAGGGTGCCATGGGGGTGTCCCACAGGGTAAGCTGCTGGTCCAGTTTCTCTTGCCTTACACATACCATAGCTATTCTGTCGTTGAAAAAGAACAGAAACATTAATTACTCTATCTCCTTGCTCAAAACCAGCTCTGTAAGGTGTCTGGTCTTTTGGCAGCCAACAGGCAGTTGGTGTGTGGAAGGGACATCAATGTCAGGGTTGGTTCAGTGGTGGCAAAGAAGCTTGAGCCTCACTGCAAGAACTCCACAACTGGAAGAGCTGTGGTGAGGGTACAGATGCTTCTGTAACAGGCTGGAAACTGAGTTTGCAAAGTTCTGTGAAGATGACTCTTGAATCTCTCAACATGGAAGGAAAAAGACAAACTGCAACTTAATCCATTCCTGTGTAAGTTAGAACTTACAAACATTTCAAGCAAGATTTCTTTGAGACTAAACTGCTACAGTTAGCTCTGTCGATGGGTGTTCTCAGTCCATTTTAAAATGTAAGCAACAAATGTATGACACAAAAGTAAAGATTAGTGTCCCCTTGCAGGCCATTATATAGCGCAAACAGCATTCAGAGATGGGTCAGTTACATGCCAAGTAAACTTGCTGCTTCTGTCATGTGTACTCACTTGAATCCCTGTTAAGCATATGCCTCTGTTTTAGTGTGGTTAAGAGTGCCTGTACTATTTGTGAGACATCGCAAACACATCCTTAAGAAATACAGAAAACCAAAGCGAAATTAGAATTCCTGAGAGTTCAAGATAAACTTGAAGACAAATGGGAGACACTGAAGAGTGTGTTCCTGGGCTATGGTATTTTTCCTAAATCCCAAAGCAGTTTTTAAAACCAGTGAAGGCAGAGAGCTCTTCTTGGGAAGAGTAAAGCATCATAAGAGTAGGGTTACCTGTCCTACTGGAATACATCTGGTTTTGACCTCCATCCTGGTTAAAAGATGAAGGGTACTGTTTGTTTATAAATTTGCTGTATATCTGCATGATGTTCTTTCACATCCAAGCAGTATGGCTTTCAGTGGGCTTCCCACTGTGATCTCTGGCTCATTTTCCTGAGTTTCTGTAGCTTAATTTCACATAGTGTGAAGTATGAGAAATACGAGCTATTTCCAATGTGATTAGCATTGTATTTGGTAAGAGGGAATTTCACCTGCTTGTGTTCTGGTAGTTTACATGTCTTTGTAAACTCTCTATAGAGTAGACCATGCATGCATTTTTAATTAAAAATTTTCTAATGGCTGTTATATATAGTATTTAATGACTGTTTAGCTGAAAATAGGATACTGAACCGATGCTAGGTTGGCTAGGATTTATGAATGCAGTGATAAGTAAGTGGACCGCAGGTGGAAGGAGAAAGGTTTGTTTCTGGTGCCTTAATTACATTATTGAAGAGAAGAAGAACCAAGCTTGACTCTTTCAGAAAAAAACATGCAAAGCTTCATGCTAAGATGGTTTATTTTACTTATAAATGGGCTATGCTTAAGGCAGAAAATATTACTGGAGAAGTGCACTGCCACCTTTATTTTTAATTATGTTTGCTACCATTCCCTTAGTAATGTGGCTGTCTTTTACAACAGGTAGCATAAGTGTGAGGTTTGCTAATTGTTTTAGATATTAAGATATCTCCGCAGCTTGCTTGTTTTCTATATTCTAGTTACTTTGCATTCTAAGTGTTTTTTACTTCTTGTGCTACACCAGAGGGCAGCAAATGCAGCTGCTGTTCAACTGGAGGCATAGCTCATTAATAGAATTGCATTCTGTCGGGCAAGTTTTCTCTGACAAAAAATAGATGGATACTTCTAAAAATTGCTAAAACTTTCCAATAGTCAGAAATACTTTTTCCAATGTAAGGTTCAAGACATGCATTACAGCTTTTATGCATCATGGGTGAGTAGAGCAGTATGGGAGCCCTAGCACAGTTGGAAAAAAAAGTCCATCTTGAGGTGGAATCGAAGTTTTTGAACAAGTCAATTACAACAGCATTTTTTAAACCCAGGTTTTCTTCTGTGGCACAGCTGGCTTAAAAGTTCTTCCTAGTCTGATACCTCTTGGGTAATGCTGATAATGGTGCTTGTGGGGCTGCAGTGTAATAAATCACGTTGCTGAAAGAGTGTTAAGATTAAACTCGCAAAGTTAGAGTCTATAACCATCCTACCAAGCCCTGAGGTTACATTTTATGTCTGATTTCTCATCACATTTATAGCTTGTCCACACATGGCACTGGCACAACTGAATAGTGAACTACTGTGGACAGACTGAGAATAACCAGGCTGATTCAGGACTCTGAACTCTGGAGTATTTGTATTGTATGTCCTATTTGGTGTAAATGTTGAAAAAAACAAATTACAATGCTGATGAATGGAGAATAGTAAATTTCTTGTGTTTTATGATCACTGCTGATGGGATACTACTTTTATAAATCACTTCCCACTTGGACATCTTGAGTGACATGCTATGCAGATTCAGTACTTCATATATTAAAAAGCTCGGGGTGTCTTTGGCATTATTAGACTGCTGCTCACATTGGTTTAAGAGATGTCTGTAATAAGAACAGCTAAACTCACTGTGTCACCTACAACTACTCAACTGTACCTTTGAGGCACCTTTCAAAGCATACAGCTGGACTTTGCAAGGTATCACTGGGTCAGACTTGGTTGAGCAGGGTTTCCATGGGCTGCCCTGGGAGTGTACAGACCCATCCAGAGGCTGAGATATGGCTTGCACCCCCACCAGGGCTTTGGGACTTTGCCAAGGAGCTGCAGCAGGCCTTCATACAAATATTTAAGGAGCTATATGCTGCTTTTCATTGCTTGTTAAAATGTTTTCCTTCTAAAATACTGGTTCTGAAGCAGCTATTTACAAGACAAATCTGTGAGCAATTTAACTTCTTGTGCTGCGGAGCTAACTGCAGCTGTCCTGGGATGACCCTGGGAAGCTGGAATGAGTGAGCACTTTGGCAGACATCTTTCCCAATGCTCTGCTTTGTGATTTTATTCCCAGTATTTTGACTGTTTGTTTATGATGAGGTTTTAAGGGAAAGAGGTGATGCATATGCTCATCATGAAAGCAACTAGGCCTGTGGGACCTCAGCAGCTGCATAGGATGACTCTTGGTGGAAGGTCAAGACTAGGGGCAGTACAGGGCCACATGCTGGCCCTACAAAGCTTTGCTCATTTGCAGGTTAGGATTTACCAACGCAAACAGGGCACATGGAAATTCAGTCTGTTAGTCATGCAGACCTGCGTTTTATCCAGCTTTTGCCATCTTAGCTGGAGCTGAGATCTCGTGGTTGAGAGCTCCAGAACATGGGCCTCATCGTGCCAAAGGTATCACTCTGAGCTGCTGTTCCCTTCAAAATATGAAGCATAGTGCAGAAGCATAGTGCAGATGAGACAAAGAAAAGCTAAACTTAAAACTCTGAAAACAAATTGAAGCATCGCTCCCTGAACATATCCACCTCACCAGTGACACTGCCAGCACCAGCAGAGGGAAATAGAACTGGAGTCAGAAATGTATGAGGACTTTGTTAAGGCATTATCTTTTGGACATGATGTATGTTTACTAGGAAATTAGGAAGTGAAAGGCTGTAGGGTTGAGGGATTACCGTATTTAAGATTTCTTAGAGGAAGAGGTTTCATTCCTTTTGCTGCCCTTATGGCAGTTAGCTATAATCCTTTTGAAGAAAGCTTATCCTCTTACCACTCCTTCAAGGACACTACCAAAAAAGCTGGCGTCATGAACCAGGAACAGAGCATTTTTGTTGGCAAAGCTGAGCAGACAACTTCAGGCCTTTTCTACACAATGTAAATAAATGTAAAATGCCTGTTCCTGGCTATCACTCTCTGCAGGTGCTCTTTTCCTGCAATAAATAAACTGAAGACAAGGACTTGAGAGCAAGTTACTTGTGCTAAATTAACTGTGAGGGTGCATCGCTCCGTAGCTACTGCTGTTGCAAGTCCCTACTGTAATGTCAAAACCAAGGTCTTCTGCCTCTTTGCTTGGAGGCACTTCCGTTGCATCACTGGACACTGCAGGGGTCAGCACTGAACATTGGCCTTGGTGTAATCTCAGTGTAGACCACTGTATCCCCCTCCTTACTCAGTCTTCTGTCTCTGCTTTCCCCTCTAAGCAGTCACTGTGTGACGCACCACCCACAGCAACAGCAGTATTTTGCTACTGCTTGACTTACCAGCCATGCAACAATTCTTCCTGGTGCTGATACCTCAGTTTTCCTTCTCCAGTGATGCTTGAGGAGAAGATTAATCTTACTTTGGTAAAGCCCATTAGCTTATGAATAATTGCTCTGGTTTAGGTTGTCAGTCGGCAACTGGCTTGTGTCACCTGCCCAGTGGAATAATTTGGGGAAGACTGCAGCTCCAAATTAGTTTGACATATACACATTTTGAGATA
This sequence comes from Loriculus beryllinus, assembly GCA_039877255.1. Lineage (NCBI taxonomy): Eukaryota > Metazoa > Chordata > Aves > Psittaciformes > Psittacidae > Loriculus > Loriculus beryllinus. The sequence continues at coordinate 5,607 of JBCJKH010073497.1, read as the reverse complement.
CAAATCTGGACTGGTGAACTTCCAAACTGATTTCTCCTCCACAGTCTCTGTGGCTAGAGTAAACAGCAGCTGCCATACATGGGGTTTATAAGAGCAGTCCAGATGGGGAACAGTAACTCCAAGCAGCTTTCCCATGATACTGGAGTCTTTCCCATTCCAGGTGGTGTTAAATCCTCATGACATTGTTGCAAGGTTGGCTACTGGCACCATGCACTGCAGTCGGTAGTCACCTGCTGATGCATTGTATCCCACTGGAACATGCCTCTCCGGCCTCAGCAGGTAGCTGGCAGCAGCCTCTCTGGTGGGGAATGTGGCTGTAAGAGGACGAAGGTCAGGCACTTTGCCAGCTGTAGGTGCCCATGCTAGGATGCAGAGGGCTGGCTTCTTTTGGGGGACTTAGCTGGATGAACAGTGTATAGCTGTAATTGCTTTTTGTGCTTTTGGTGCCCCTGGAGAGCATCCCAAATCCTGCAGTCAGGCCCCCAGGAGCACAGTTCAAACTCCATACAAGGATTGGTATCTGTAGCATCATGCCACAGATGCATTTCCTGGGGGGAAGGCTGGACTTGATGATCTTGAAGGTCTTTTCCAGTGTAGCTGATTCTATGATTCTGTGCAGCATCTGCTTGTATGCAAACCAGTCCCATGGGGCTGTGTCATTTCCTGGACCACAGGAGCATCTTTCAGCTCCTTGCAGCACCCTGACTCATTTGCCCACATCTTCCAGCTTCTCCAATGAGGGAGGCACAGTTTTAGAGAGTCACCTCCTTCCCCATGTACTGCTGGTAGGTGGGCTGCAGCATGGGAAAAATCACATATTTCTGGGAGTCAGAAGGTGTCAATGAGGAAATGACTGAAGTTGATTAGCTGAAAGGAATTCTTTTACCTCAGCATGGATTTTCATTTATGCTGAGGATGAAGAGAGGGAGCACTATGTCTTTGCAGAACAACACCTAAAGAAGGAGGTTGGTGACCCCCACATTAGCCATCCTTGATGGTCTCTGCACTTGCTGCAGTGTGCAGAAAAGGGATGTGGTTGGCCATGAGCAACACAAAACTTGAAGGCTCTGGGGTGTTCCCTGGTGAGCATCCCCTGTCCTCAGAGAAACTTTACCATTTCAATGTGTGCCTTTGCTCACTTCAGTGAGATGAAAAAACAAAACAGTGAAAGTTTTTGTTGCAGAAAGGTATTCCAAACAGTTCTGATTAGGGATGGTTGAAACATAAAGTTAATTTTACACAGTTTATACCAAGAGGAGAATGTTATTGCAGTTTATACCAAGAGAAGAAAATGGAATCCAACATCAATAGCCATAAGGGGAAAGACTTGGAGGTGTTGGTTGATGAGAAGCTCAACAGGAGCCAGCAATGTGTGATTGCAGCCCAGAAAACCAACCATATACTGGGCTGCACCAAAAGAAGCATGTCCAGCAGGTCGACGGAGGTGATTCTCTCACTCTGCTCTAATGAGACTCCACCTGGAGTACTGTGTCCAGCTGTGGAGCCCCTAGCACAGAGATGACAAGAGTGCTGGAGCACCTCTCCTATGAAAGCAGGCTGAGAGAATTGGGAGTTCTCAGCTTGGAGAAGAGAAGGTTCTGGGGAGACCTCATAGCAGCCTTCCAGTGCCTAAAGGGACCTACAAGAAATCTGAAGCGGGACTTTTTAGATGGGCATGTGGTGATAGGACAAGAGGGGTGGCTTTAAGCTGACAAAAGGTAGATTTAAATTAGACATTAGGAAAAAGTTCTTCACTATGAGGGTGGTGAGACACTGGAACAGGTTGCCATGAGAAGCTGTGGCTGCCCCATCCTTGACAGTGTTCAAGACCAGGTTGGTCGGGGCTTGAAGCAATCTGTTCTAGTGGAAAGTGTCTTTGCCCATAGCAGGGGGGTTGGAGCTAGATGAATTTTAAGGTCCCTTCCAACCCAACTGATTTTCTGAGTCTATGATAATAAACCCACGTGATATAAAACACTACGATGCCTTTTAAAAATGTTCTGTCGACACTTTAAGGAAGATCGGTGCATTTTCATGAGATATTTGAAGTGTAGTTAAGGTACTTTTCTATCGAATTCTGTTGTCTTGAAAACTTCACTGGTTTTTAACCGAGAGCGTTGTCTTTTCCTGCAGTTTAACCATTCACCAGAAGGTGGAACTTAATGTCTTGTGAGTGAGCTAGAATTGGCAGAATTTTCACAAAGACCTTTGGATTTCAGGGCTTGAATGAGATGTCTTTTTTCCCCCCTGTTTTGCAGAGGAAACCCTTCTGGATCAGCATGACAGCTCCCTAGGCCATAAAATCTCAATCTCTGGAGTCTTAATGGTCCCAGCCTGTCTGGTCCCTGCACAATCTAATTAAGACAAAATATCATCACCTGAGACACATCAAAGTCCAGAACCCTTGTATCAAGAGCAAGAGTCATTGTGTCCCTGGAGATGTTGCTTTCTTCAGGATTACTGGGAAGCTGAGGAATAGGATAGAGGTGAGCATTTGTCTCATGTTTCTGCCCCAGTCCCAGCAGGCACAGAGCACAGTCCTTGCATACCTGCACACCAGGAGATGGTCAGGCTCATTCCTGCATGTTGGATCATGATGCTGTGCACCTCTTGATAATCTTGAGGTCATGCAGGCTCTCAAAAAGGCTTTCTCTGGCACCCAAACCACTGCTGCCTTGTAGTGGAGAGTGCAGGGGGATTGGAACTTGATGATCTTAACGTCCTTTCCAACCCTAACAATTCTATGATTCTATGAGGTCTTAAATTGTCAACTGCAGTCATTATGCTGCAGTAGAAGGAAGCCTTTTGGGTAGCATTGACCCAAATCCCACAGTACCTCAGGAGAAGTGTCTCAGATATTGATCCTGAATCAATTCTCTGTGAGGCCGTCACAAAGCAACAGGAATGGGTGATGTTGTCTGCGGTGTTCCTAGATTGCTGCACAGTAATGAGCTGCACAAAAAGAAACTTTCTCATGGCTTTCTGCTTAGATACACAATGTTGCTTAAGTCCACTCCAGTATTTAGGTAGATAACTGGAAGCTGACTAGCTGTGTCTAGCTGCCTTATGGATGTGCTCAGGACTAAGACTTCTTGCTGAGCAGTACTTGACTAAAACCAGCATCTCCCTCAGCTTTCCTTAGCTGTAGTTTGGGAAGAAAGATAAGCCACCTTTCTTCACGATTCAGGGAGTGTTTGACTCAGAACAGCCCTTGCTCATGGTCCTCTTTTACAGAATAGAGGTTTGGGTTCAAATATCTTTGGAGCAAATTCATGTAGATCCTGTTCCTAGAGGTTGCAGAGGGAATGAGGTGTTGACACCTTCCCCATCTGTGAACCTTCTACTGAAACTGGGTGACCAGAGCAGCTGCTTTGTGGTGCTCTCATTACAGCCACAGTCTCTTATGGGTCACACCAAATTTTCACTTAGATCTGTGTCCTGCTTTGGCAAAGTCCAAAGGCTGATGTCTAGGGAAGAGGATAAGAATAGAGCAAATGTATAGTGATTCCTACATTACCCCTCTGACTAGCTGAGAGATTCATGGAGCCAGAGAAGATGCCTTTATGTTAGACTGCCCTTTTAGAGACTTGGATCAGTTCTAGTGGGCAGTTTTCCTAGCTCCTGTTTGTCTCTTTGTCCTGTTTTGTCCCACCACCTCAATTTAGAAACATTTTGGAAAACATTTAGCAGTAATGGACCCATTGGAAATCACTTTGATGTTGAATGTAACAGATTCCTTTGGTTAGCCATTTAGATGCTGGTGCTATTGATTAGTGAAGATCCAGCTTTTGATGACTGGTATAAACCCATTTGCTCAGTATAGCAAAACCCAAGATGGGTGGCCAGAAATTTTACCTATTGAATCAGAATTCAGTATCCTCTCATGAAAAAGAAATGAGAAATCGTTTTCTGCTTATTTTATTTCAAAACAATAGTCTTATCTCTATTTCATGGAGTGTGTGGTTTATTAACAGTGAAGATAAGTCCCACTGTGCATTCAAAACATTCCTCTCTTCTGCATCCTGAAAAGCAATCAATAGACTCATAGCAATATTGGAACTTAGCAGAACTTAACGACAACTAAGAGTGAGGTTAACACGGCAAACCCATTTGCTCAGGAAGTTCTTGAGACAAAGCTGAAATACAGTGTTCCTGTCTGGCAGTAGAGAACAAATTAAGCATTTTTCTTAGCTCTTAAAATCCTTTTAAATGCCAGCATTCTCATGGGGAAAATTGGTTTCTAAAAAGAATTTGCATCAAAATTACCTTTGTACCCACTTCTCTAGAAAAGAATTGGTTGTCCTTTATTTTCATAACCTCTGTGCCAAGTATCCCAAGTATGAGGAAATACTGAGTTCTGCATCCTACTTTCAGCAGCAGTTTCCCTTCAGGCAGCCTTCTCTCCTGCCAGAAAACTGGTGCCAGTTCCCCTCGCAGTACAGTTTGGATGGGGCAGTGCCAACCAGTGCAGCCCTGACTCTGAGGCCGTTAATTCTGGTGCCGCCAGAGCCCAGTGGAGGTTTGAGGTCTTGTTATGCTGGGTGTTATACAGCAGGAGAAAAGAGATGAATCCTGCCAAGAAGTACCTACAAAAAGGAAAAGGAAAGACATACAACAGCTGGAATCTGTTGCACTGGAGACTGATGAGAAATGACCGAGATGTGGGGAAGGCCAGATTGGACAGAGCATTGGGCAACTGTTCTGGTGTGAGGTGTCCCTGCCCATGGCAGGGGGTTGAAACTTGATGATCTTAAGGTCCTTTCCAACCCATAGCATTTTATCATTCTGTGATTCTGTGAGGATTTTTCAAAGGTGGAAGCAACCTAGATTACATAGATGTATAAATGTGAAGGGAGTTAATTAAACCTAATCTTTGTCTATCTGGTTGGGTGTTCTCATTCAAAGTTAAGATGACTCAGTTGATGTTATTAAGCCACCTTCACGATTTTAATAAATTCCAATGAGTTTTTCTACTGTCCCAGTGTGGTACAACTCCCTTTTCCAAGCTGGGGCTAGAGGAAGGGAGGATAGAAGGAGCAGGAGACATTCTGCTTACACAGGGTCAGAGAGAGCAGAGTGCTTTGTTAAAAAGATGAGGCTTGAGCAGATACCAGCACTTTACAGCAATTTCTCACATGCAGAAAGTTCATAGGGGAGAAAATAAAGCACCGTCAAAGGCTGAAGAATAATAGAAGCTGAAAATGGTCACCCAAGGGAGGTCTGAAAGGTGAGAAGAGAAGCCCATGGTGAGGTGGAGCCAGTAGGTGCTAGGAAACAAGAGTGCAAAAATAGGGAGTAAAGAAATCAGAGTAATGCTTTGAAGGGACCAGGCAAAACTGGAAAGGATGGCAGCTGTGAAATGATGCAAGAAATGACAAGATTTTAGAGAGGCTGAAGGAGATCAAGAAAACTGAGACATAGAAACAGTCACATCCAGTGGAATGAGCAAGTGGAGGATGTTATCCAGGAAAAAGACTGAGGAGACAGAGGAAGTTGGTATTGACTTGATAGGTTGTAAAAGTTGGGGCTTTTCAGCCTGGAGAAAAGAAGGCTGCATGGAGACCTCATAGCAGCCTTCCAGTATCTGAAGGGGGCCTATAGGGATGC
>JBCJKH010073495.1:0-17097 GCA_039877255.1 Loriculus beryllinus | reverse complement strand
GTCATGCTCCTTTTGATGCAGCCCAGGATACGGTTGCTTTCTGGGCTGCAAGTGCACACTGAAGCCGGCTCATGTTCGTTTTCTCATCAACCAACACCTTCAAGGCCTTCTCCGCAGGACTGCTCTGAATCTCTTCTCTGGCCACCCTGTAGCTGCATCTGGAATAACTGTCATTCCTCCTCCTCTCTTCTTTCTTATCTTGCTTAAAACTCTTCTACAACATTCTGAAAACCTCACTTGTTTTCCTTCTGGTGAGTATATATGTGAAAGACACAAACAATTTTTTTTTAACTGCCTAGCATCTGTATATTTATATTCATAACAATATGAATAATAACGTGACTCCACAGACACTGATATTACACAAAAAACCCAGCATAGCACACAGCATGTTATCAATGCCCGCACCCAACTTGCATACGAAGTCCACAACTCTCTCAAATGAAAGACAAACTGCCATTTTAGTAAACAACGCTAAAATCCCTTCCTATGGAAAGAAAACTATTTTTTCTCTTCCAAGAAAGAATTAAACCTTGAAGAACTGTACAGCACCACATGCAAGATTACTTGGCTGGAAATCTAAAACTAAAATGATCCCAAAGAGACAAGAAATTGTACAACATCAAATCCAACAGTCAGAAGAGCTGCCAGACTTTGCAGTACGAGAGTTGTCACAGCTAGTTAGCTGTACCATGCCATCACCTCTGGTGGGAAGTCTGATGAAACAGACACAGTCTTCCTCACTGGTAGCTCTGAAGGGCCTCTTTTCCTCAGAACAACAGAAGAATGCCAATCCAGGAAGTTAATTATTTTCCCCTTGCAGGGAAAACAAGACAAAGTGTCATGGGCAAAACAAGGTGCTGGCAGGTGCCAAAAAAGCTAGTTTCCACCAACTTTGGTAGCACAAGCCCTCATCAAAAAAATATTAAAGTGTATTATAACATAGCAGCACAAAGAACTCTTTAAACAAACGTATCCTTGGGCTAAGTCAGTCTGAATTCAGATGCTACTCAAGTTTTGTTGAAACCCTTTACTGAACACAGCAGCAGTTTCTCAGAAGAAAATATGAGCTAAGTTGAAATTGAAACCCATTTCCCATACAGTTAATAGTATCTCAGCAGTCTGAACCTGAAATGGCTTCCTCACTGTCTTCTGCTTTCCTGCATGCTTTGGCCTGCTTACGAGGTACATTTAAAACAGTGTTTGGTTTTCTTCTACAAGCAACGACCAACTATGTTGAAAGAAAAGTTACTTCAACTTCTGAAGCATCAATGAAATTGAAAGGTCAAAACTTAAACCTTTTAAAAACTGTTCATTGTACAAGTCCATAAAAAATTATTTCAAAACTATGGATTCTGAAAACAGGTACTGAGATCATCGCTGCTCTTTGGGAAAAGGGAGTTACAGATTGAGGGGAAAAAGAGTTCCATGTACCCTGTCCATGGACATACACAGCATGCATTCCCCTGTCATTAGAAAAACATGTTGGAGAAATTGGAAGATTCCTTCCTAAATAATTGGGTCTTTTTCCTGTGTTGCTATTTTAGCAAAGCAGCATGAATACAGAATCTTAACAGGAATTTCAGATTTCTGAATTCAAGTAAAAAAAAAATAGAAACCATCACCAAGTAACACCAAGGCAAAAGAGAACTAGTATCACATTAGTTTGAACTTGAGCTGTTCATACAGCAAGAAAATTCTCCGTGTAATGGCAGAAAGAGTATCTTAAAAAAGGGGAACCAACAAAAACAACTGAAGAAAGGATTTACCCCACCTACCTATATACCCAACATTAACTACTGCCTTCTAAAACCTCCTAACACTGAAATTCTATGGGCATACATTTTCTAGCAGACCTTTCCAGTCCTCTGCTGCAAGTTTCTTAATGCTTTGAGTCACATAGAGCACACCTGCAGGTCTTTTTAATCATGGTTGCTGCCAGCAGTCTCCTGAGACAGCCAAATGCTCAGACTTCATTTAGTTTCCCAAGTTCTTGCTCAATTTTTTGGACACTAAATGCCAAAATTGAAATTCTTCCTCAAGAGGTAAGCAATTTGCACTCAACACCTCTGCCTTACAGAATAAGCTTAACAGTTTGAAACAACCCAAAAAAATCACGACCCACCGAGGCTTTTCAGAATTCCAAGTAAGTATTGCTCTGTGGGTTTTCACTTTATCCTTCTGTAAGACTCCATCATAAAAAAACCTCACCTACTAAGCTGATGTATTTTTGCTTGGTAGGAATTACCAGTATAGTATTTTTCCAGTAACATAATTTACTTTCTAGCTACCAAGTCCTCCAACTTTAAGAAAAGTGACCTAAGAGCAACTATTAACACTGAATACTCTTTTGCTATTACTAATTTACCTGAATTGCTACTATCTGTATATTATCTGTTACGGACAGGATTACTCGTGAACATTCTTCTGCCAGTACTAAGTCTTGATCAAGTAACATTAGGGTAAGATTATGAGAAGCTTTCCACATTAAAAGCTCCTCAAAGCCTTTAGAATGAGATTCAGCACTAGCTGAAGGCTATTTAAAAACAAAACAGAACAAAAAAACCCCCAACAAACCAGTAAGTCCAACCGTTTAAATAAAAGGTACAGATCCTCAATTGTATTATCTGGCTGCACAAACATTAAAACAAACAAACACATTGACTGTTTTTTAATACCAAACATCAGTTAACTTTAACTGACACTGCATCACCACCACCTTTATTTTAATGTCTAAAGAAATGGACACTGAAGCAGAACAATACTTTTGGAGCAGAAGCAGCAGGTTAAAGCGCAGCTCCCAGCCTACCAAAACCAAGTCAAATCAGAGTTTCTGCCTTGTTCTAATTGTTAATATTATTTCACGTATGTTAACACTTAAGATACAACAATGGCACACGCTATAGGGAGACCTGAAATCATGCATTGTCTAGTCAGTATCAGGACAAGCACTAACAAACTGCACTTTAAGCAAGTTAATGAGCACTTTCATGAACATCAGTACCAATATAGCCTAGTTTCCTATACCTATAGATAATACTGGTGGTATGTGGGTTAAGGTTAAACCCACACTGCAGTCTCTTTCACACTGGGAATACTAACATTGTTCCATTTGCTTGTCCTTCTCTCTGTTCACCCTCCCCTCCCCCTTTCTTTCCCTTTGAGGAATAATAGAGCCTGCTGCACAGATCTGGTTGAACTTAGCAGAATACAAGAGTCACCAGGAAGGAGAAAATGATTGTGGAGAGGGTGAGGACATGTAGACAGTAAAAGTACATACACCATACATTAGAAGACCACACAACAACAAACATTTTTACTACTATTTAGTTTTAATTCCCCCAAGTTCCCTCTTCCCCCATACATTCACCCCCAATCACTAAAACTAACATCCAGTGCTGGAAGATAGCCTTATGCCACCAAACCTTTTAACTCGACTGTCAATGCAGAAAAAAAACCCTCTGAAGTATGTACATCCATGGTGGGTAATTATACATCTGCCTCTAACTGCTCAATGTCCCGAGTGACGTCATCAGAGACAATTTTATTTATTTTGGATCAATCCACACACAAACATAATAGCTGCTTAAGCCATCCAAGTTTCAATTAGAATAACTGTCCAAAATAAAAAGCTATAGTCTTGGTTCCCTCACCCTTATTTAAAAACCTTCCTAGGATATTTTGCAGAGATTGATACTCAGTTGAATTTAATTTCTGAAGAAAGCTATGAAACAAACCTTAACCTTCATCTGACTGGGCGTAAACAAAATCGAATAGATTCTGAAAGAATTATTTAATCAGATCAAGAACCGCCTTATCATTCCCTGCTTCTGGATAAACTGCAGTCAGTAACTACTCCAGGAAAGCACGCAGGAAAAGAATTCCTTCAGCAACCTGTTGTTTAAGTGATCTACCCCTCTGCATTCAGACCACCACTACGCTCAAACAGTTCCCGACAGACCTACCCACTAAGATTCACTGGCTTCCTTACTTTCAGAGCTGTACATATTTATGATATACATAGTATTGCCTCACAAGGAGTTCTAGAATTTAAGCAAGCATCAAATTAGAAGATTTGTCCGTGCTAAACACTGTTATTTTATTATTTTGTACACTACTGGAAGCAGGAAGCATCAATGAAACTGCTGATGTCTGTTCCTTTGGGCTTTTCAAGCACTATGAACGTTCAGCACTACCACATTTTCTTCCCACTACTCTCTCATTCTTTTTCAACCTGAAAAATGCTGTTCTAACAAAGCTTTTTTACACTGAATCCATTTTACTGTAAAACCTGCTTGGCTACAAACTCTCACAAACAACGAAGGAAACATGCAACTATTTCTTCGCCTTGTAAATGTTGGGGAATGAAGCTATTCAATCTTTCATAAAAACTATATTCCAACTTAGGAAAACATAACCTGTATTTCCAGACTGAAGGTGTGAAGGTGGACCATACTTACAGATAGATAAACTACAGAAAAACATATCAAAATGAGAAATATTTCAGCAGCCAAAATAAGAGTAAAATCAAAAGATAACTACATCCCACCACTGTGTCTGTCAAACTACAGTTCAAGTCTACACTTTTTTGGTTTTCATGCGTTACATCATCAACTAAATTACTTTGCAAATAACTGAGCAATGCATACCTTCCACTATTCAGTATCTTCTTGTCCAATGTATTACAACTGAACAGGTAGACTCAAATTTCTCATCCTAAGGTTAACTGTATCTGAGAATTCAGTTACATATTCTGTCATTAAAGTTGACTATGATAATCCAGAGCAAGTCAGTAGGTGTCGTATTCATCAAGGTTCATCTAATGTCATATTCTGCCCAATTTAGAAGCTGTGGTTTAATTAGCCCATTATGTGAAAACATGAGATCTAGTAACATCTGATCTTGTCTAAGAATGTCTTGAACAAAATTACAGTAATATTCAGCTCCATGAGATTTGTGACTTCCCTCTGAAAAGTATTAAGATACCTTACAAACACTTCAGAGCCTCAAAACAGCTCCTAGAAGAAATGAAACAGAATTCCATTCCATGGCTCTGGAACTTTTTACATACACATTGACAGAGATGTGTCAATTTTTAAAAAAAAAAAAAAAAGAAAAAAAAACAACCAAAAAAAACCGCAACAAAAAACCGACAAGACAAAAAAAACCCCTAAAAAACCCCAACAAGCCTTCCCCCAAAAAAGAAACGAACAAACAAAAAAATATATATACACCTCTGTGCAGCTGAGGTTCAGAAAAGTACTTTTTCCATCCAAATAATTAAGTAAGGCAAGTAGTAAGCTGTATCTGCACCTGCATGGTAGTAACCATGAACCTGCACTAAATCAAAGCCAGTAACTTAAGAACTCTATTTTAAAGCTTTCTGTTATTACCAACTCATCACTCTTCAAAACACTACATGTTAAAAAAATAACCAAACCACGAACACACTGAGCTCAGAACACATTTTTAGAAAAGGAAGATTATTCTATTCAAGGTAGACTAAACCATATTTCAATTCACAGACATAAGAATCAGAGAGCCAAAGACCTGAAACCAACACGTAAAACACAAAATGCTTCCTGATTGTTTCAGTTAAATAGCACATTCTTGACAATTTCTTACAATTAAAAATTAACCACCCCACAGTTTCATTAGAACATTTAACCAACCCCTGAATACACAAAGTCTAAATGTGGATTAATAAAAACCAGACAATAATAGAACTCCATACACAGTTAAGTAAACTTACCCACAGTTACAAGCTTAGCACTGCTGCCTTGGCATTCTCCATCTTCCACGTTTTTGCTTGTGCTCTTTTCTTTTAAGAGAGGAACAGTATTGTCAAGAGTTACGCACTTGCTGGATGCAACATTTTCTCCACTGTCTGGCTGATTAATTCTGCTGTTAGCTTCAAGTAGAGGAGTGAAGTCCTCAGACTGCGCAGCTTCAATAGGTTCCAGCTGAGAGGAGCTTTTAGCCTGTGACACATTCTTCGAAGACACAGGAAGAGATTCTTCATCACTGTCAAAACCAAACGGATCCTCTGTTACCTCATCTTCAACTTTGGGTTTTTTAGGAACTTCGGAAATATCTGGTTTGACACTGGGCCTCTTCTGTCCTAATTTGGCCATGAAGGTGGTTTCTCCCCATTTTGTACTAAGGGTGGTCCGTTTGTTGGAAAATACTTCGTCAAACTTGGAACTGCCGTTTCCCCCTTTCCGGCTGTAGGTCTTTCCAAATCGGGATGTCATTTTGGCTCCTGTTTCATATTCTCTGTTAGAAAGGGAAGAAGAAACATAAATTCACCAACTTTTTAGGGTAGATGACTGTACTTCCATTCTTTTGGGGCCCACAAGCAGCAGGCATGTACGTTTCACATTAATAAGAGATACATCATCTGATTCTCTCTCTAGACCAACTCATTTACATGTGACTGTCATTATGTCAAAAGTTTCTGCATATGTATCTACCAAATTAACTCAAAATTCAGTTACTTACACATTTCTAAAACAATGGCACAATAAAAAAAACTGCTAGAAATGCATTATTTTTTTATTGCTTTGCTGTCATTTTGTACACGGCACTGCTTTCATGAAACACCAGAAGAAAACTAAGCAGTATTTTCACCATATCTGAAAATGCAGCTCTCTGCTAGAGCACAAGAGCACAGTATGCCTTTAAAAGATTCTTTGCAGTTAAATCAAAATAACTGTAAGAATATTTCAAGTTGCTGTAAATATTTTAATGTTAATTAATCACAATTATGACAACTCCAACTCATGTTCTTCTTGCACACTCAGACATACACAGCCATCATATTATTTGGTAATATGATGTGGTTTATGCCACCTGCACGGCCGTGGTAAAGACTGATACATAGGAATGCCCCATGACTAAATCCAACTGATTAAAGGACAGCAACAAAGAAAGTTATCAATCCATTAATAAGAACATGGAGGAATCCTCCTTGTGCAGACCAGCATAAACCACAATTGCTGACTGGTTGTTACAACCGTAGCACAATCCACAGTCTGGCCTCTCAGAGGAATAAAGTTTAAATATGAACAGATTAAACAGGAACATGTTTAAAAAGTTCCCTACATGTGTTCTATTCCTACTTTTGCTTAACTCAAGAAGACAAACCACTTTGTTTCTTTTTCCCCAAAACAAATACTCAGGCTACTGAACAAAAGACAACATAAAATGAAAATTATCGTATCTGTTTTGTAAACCAGCATTTTTTTTCCTGTTTGGCCTGAGCATGAATATGACATGGAAATCCTTTACAGTCAGTCTGAATCTAATCAAGTCCATCTTTCCCTCTGAAATTACTCTCCATACTGGCAAACATCTGTTAAAAAGGGGGCATTTATTTAAGATACAAAGCCAAGGAAACCCAACTCTTCAAATGTCAACTGCCTTCATATAAAGTATATGAAAAATAGCATTCAAAATCATGGTTAATAAACTTATCACTTGATCTATTTGTTCAAAACATCTGTTTTCACTATTATTATTCCCCAAAACATGTGGTATACTGTCTTCCACATTTTAGTTTTCCTCTCAACAGTCAGAGTTTCTCAACCTGAAGTGCAAGACCAGCTTCTGCCAAGACTGACAGACTGGTTTCCAGAAATGCCATTCTGCCACTTTGTTCTGGAAAGACCGTCTCACTTAATAATACCCTCCTGTATCAGAAGAGGCCAAGCTTCACTTATCATACAAACTAAGAATTCAACAGGCCACCTATTCTTGAGCAAATTTTAAGTGAATTTAAAGGACCAGATTTGAACTTCAGAAGTTTACCAGGTGGATGGCACTGCAAGGCAGAAGAGATACAGGAGCCACCCCTTTGGGAAGCACTTCTCCTCAGCATGTTAGCAGATGGACGGTAAAGGCATGTGCTTATCTACTGACCACAAGTCTGCAAAACACCATTCTGCAGACTCCTTCTGGTTGCTCCCAGTAGGGCTTACCCTTTAACCCCATCTCTATCCTTTCTCCTCCAGTGTCATCTTGCTCCAAACCCATCATTGCTAAACTTTTTCTTATTTCACTCCCCTGTAACTAGCACTAACTTCCTATTTTTCATGCAAGGCTTCCTTGCATGAAACTAAGGCCTCCCTACATACTGTAGGCAACAAACTAGCAAAATAAATCAAATTTACTAGTTTTATTTTGCCAGGGCTTGAAAATATTTCTAACAGATACTTTATACCAGAAATACCTGGTTTTACAGCTATGGAAACTGAAGTGAAATATTTAACATCTCCATTCCTCTACAACTATTACAAAAGAAGCCTGAACGCTTCACTCACCACATTGCCCTCCCCTACACCCTGACTCAACTATTTCCAACTTATCCATTTCCAGCATCTGCAAATAGCAGATTTAGATTATGACTCGCAGCCTGCAGTTTTAAAAAGATTCCTGTAGTGAAGAGGACTTTGTTTTCAGATATTAGAGCTCCTCTCTTCACATTTTCCTACTTCTAAGTTGAGTAAATAAGATTGTCTCATACGGAGTTTTGAATCAAAATGTCAAAACTCTAATAAATATTGTAAATTGTAACTAAAGATTGTAAAAAAAATAGAATAAATATGTAAACAGGTTAAATGATGAACATCCAGAAGCCTATAAACTCACATCTTAGATTGCGATTAAAGATAAGGAAACATGCAGGTACCTCCTTGCACGGTATCAACAGATCAGGATTTTGACACTTCACTTAAAATTCCCTCTTGCTTTTCACTCACTGTGAAGTAACAAACTCGGCCAATTTCCCTCTGTTTCCACTCGCTGCCCCTCTCCTGCACTGTGCTGCAATACTTGGAGCAGTGCAAGAAATGTAAATACACGCCAATGCTTTTGCCGGCGCTAACTCCGGGGACCAGCTAAACATAAAAGACCCCTGCGATTCCCCAGAAAGCCCATCGGCCATCCCTACTCGTCGCTCCTCGCTACACCGCTCCTCTTACATAACCAAAGTAAAGGAAAATAGGTTAAACGCACGCAGGCAGAAGCAGCTGATGAAATCCCACGGTGACAGTTTCTTTTCTTCCTCCCTCCCCCTGCGGCGGGGGGGAGGGGGTACCAGCGGAACCGGGTCACCCCACCGTGCACGCCCGGCCGTTTCTGATGTCATTTCCCTTCCTCCCTGGCTCCTTCTCCCCGCCCCGAAAGAAAACCAACCCCATTACAAAAGTCCCCGGGCCGCGGGGCAGCCCTCGGTCCCGGGCAAACGGCAGAGCCCGCGGGCATCCGCAGGCCGCATCCTCCCCCCTCCCACACTTAACGTTCGAGCGGAGTCCCGGGACTACCGCAACGCAAACTTCCCGGCGGGCCGCAGACGGCCGCGGCTCCCCCCTTCGCACCCCGCCGCCACCGCCCCGGAAGCAGGACAGCGGCCGAAGGCTCCCGGCCGCCGGGGTGTCGGGGCCTGTTCCGCGGCCCATACAGGCCTCGGGCACCGAGCGGGCGTCCCGCGGCCGCTCCTCGCCCGGCACGTACCTCGGCGTCGGTCGCGGTGGCAGGCGTGGGTGGGCGGGCGGGCAAGCGAGCGGTGGGTGCTGGGCGCTGGGCCTGCGCGTTCCGGGCGGCGCCGCGGATGTGGCTCTCGCCGCGGTTTACTGGCCGCCGATCTGCCGCCTGCGAAAGGCGCTCTCCGACGGGACAGCTCCGCCTGCTCCCCGGCAGAGGTGGCAGGCTCCCCGGGTGGCTCGGGCGTTAGGGGCCCCGGCGCCGCCTCCTCCGGCGCCGCTTCCTCCTCGCCGGGATTACCGCCGCTCTCGGGACGGGGCCCGGGACCATCTCTCCGCCATTTGCCCCGCTCCTTCCGTCACTGCGCGTCCCACGCCCGGCCACCGCCCGCAGCCAATCGCACCCCGCGTTACTCAACCGACTGCGTCGCCGCCGCGCATGCGCCCACTCCGCGCGCGGCGCTGACGCCGGCGCCCACCACCCCCCCTTCCCCTCCCCGCGCGCGCGGTGGTCGCCGGGAGTTGTAGTTCTCGGCGCGGTGATTGGCTGCCTCGGTGCGGGATGCCCCTCCCAGCGCCGGGCCCCGCCGGGCCCCCGACAGTCAGCGGCAAAATCGGCGCCGAGCTCGGCCCCGCGCTGGGTTGAGCCCGCCGGGGTCCCGTGGCTTAGGAGAGGCCGGGACGGGCTGTGATGTCGTGGTGCGGCCTGATGGGTGCGCCCGCTCTCCAAAGGGGCCTTCGTTCGGGAGCGCGGCCCCGGGAGGAAAGTGTCCCCTGTGAGGTTTCTGAGGGCGAGGGCAGCGGGGCCAGCGATCTCCCGGACAGCCCGGTGCAGGGCAGCCCCGCGGCAGGAGGTAGCTGGAGCGGGCAGACCTAGGGTCGGAACCGTCCTGAGGGGTTTGGGAGCACGGAAGCAGCCCTACGTCGACTCAATTAGAAGTTTGTTAGTGCAAGCAGCAGCGGGCAGCCTCACCCGGGGGAGTCACGGCACTTCGTTGGTACTCACAGTGGTTGCACAGTGTCAAGCCTTTACATCCGCCTCGGGGAGGAAACGTGCTCTGCTGACAAGTCCCATGAAACCCTCATAGTGTAGACGGTGAAAATAGTGGCTTTCACAAGCTCCTGCTTCCACAAGCACCAGATTATACAGAGCAGTTACATCCACCCACGTACGTTGCATTTATGCGCACCTTTGAGACTTAATTAATGATGCTCTCCGTGCAGGGTGAAAAAACACTCCGTGGAGATTGTGTCGTACAGGAAATGTGTGCAGGCAGCGCACAATCATCAAATGTACTATTGTACATTCTGTAAGCAGCGCTTTATAAAATACTTGTGGAACAGAATACTAAGGGTGCACTATGAGAAAAAAGGTGCATTAAAAAAGACCATCATACAGATACAGTTTGGGAATTTTTCAGTGGAGTGAGGCCCTCAGGAAAAAAAAAAAGGCAAAAGCAACCCAAAAAAAGCCCTCTAACAACCTTGGAACCTAAACTGGTTTCATAACACACTGGATGATACAACAGCAATATATTTGAGGGAAGGTTTTAAAATACCGGTCCCAATAATACAGGAGTAACCAATGTACAGAGGGGTTGTACAAGGGGGTCAGAGAAATTCGTTTGCTTAAACAAAAGTATTGTCTGTTGTAAATACCTATCATGCCTGCTATTGATGAGGGGAGAAGCCCACACCAACCAGCCCCAGAGGGCATGCGTGAAGACTAAAAGGTGAAAAGAAGAGGAAGACTCCTATTGTCTACTATTGATAAGGGGGAGAAGCAGAGGGCTTATGGCGGGGACACCGACCAGCCCCTGAGGGCATGCGTGAAGACTAAAAGGTGAGAAGTTTAAGAAGAGGAAGACTCACTTTAACTCACTTTACTAGAGACCCCTCACTTTACTCGAGACCCCTGCCCATGACCAGAGGGGGCACTGCGCAGGCGCAAAGGACCTTCTAGTTCATTATAATACAAAGCAGGGATAGATAATGAATATGTATAGGCTTATTGCGTAACATTACGAATATGTATAACTTTAGAGAATAAATGTAGAGGAAAACAACACTGAGGCGTGCATGCTTTGAAGGAGTTATCCCCATGCACCTCAGCGCTGAATAAAAGCATACCTACTTTACAACTTTAACGAGTTGTGGAGTCAATCCACGTATCAACTGGTCTCTTCTCCCAAGGAACAAGTGATAGGACAAGAGGAAATGTCCTCAAGCTGCACCAGGGGAGGTTTAGACCGGATATTGGGAACAATTCCTTCCCCAGAGGGTGCTCAGGGAGAGGGGGTCCCGCCCGCACCCCGCTCCTGCCGCTCCCCTCCCACAGGGTGGGCCGGGCCCTGCGCGGACCAATCAGCGCCGTGTCCGCCGGCCGGCGGGCGCGCGTTTGAAGGCGGGGGCGGTGCATGCGGTTGGCGCGCGCCGCAGGGCGCCGGGGCGCGAGCGCCTGGCGGGGCGGCGCCGGGAGCGCGCGGCGGGAGCGCGCGCGAGCGCGGTACGGGCCCTTCCTGAGCCGCGGAGCCCCCCCCCCCGGCCTCTCGGGTGCAGAGCGCCTGGGCTGGGCGCGGGAGCCCCCGTGCCCGCCGGGTCCGACCCGCCCCGAGCCTTCCGCGCCGTCTGCGCACGACGGCCCCGGTGCCGCCCTGAGGGGGGACCCGAGGGCGCTCTGGAGGAGCCGCTCCTCCTGTTCCGAACCCGCGCCGCCGGCGGCGGGGCTGAACGTTTCCGGACACGCTGTGGTGCCGAGCTGGTGACTCGGCGGGGAATGCCCGCGAGCTGGGTACCGGGAGGGCGAGGAGGGAGCAGCGGTCAGGCGCACCCCATCCTCCCGACGGGGCTGTCCTCATCGACGCTGCCCGTAGGTCTCTTCCTCGGCCCCGACCCGTGCTGTCCTGAGCACGACCGGTGCTGTCCTGAGCACGACCGGTGCTCGGCGCAGCTTACGGCGCTGCAGTTCAGCTACGGCATCCGCAACTACCGCCTGCATACCATATCGCACTGCGAATGTGACCCCCCCCCGGGGCCGCCGAGCGTCTCACCGCCTCGGTGTGCCCCCAGATTCCGGCAGTGCCTGCTGGACCTCAACAACACCATCTCCAGCATCATCGGAGTCACCTTTTTCAACCTACTGGAGGTGCCGTGCTTCGTGCTGGAGTGGGGAGGGTGATGCTCTGATGCTCTGATGCTGTAGCCCCTTGGCTGAGCATCTGCTGCTGCAGCCCTGGGCATGCCCTGCCCTGCTGCCACCGGCTTGGCTGCGGCAGAGAGGGTGTACGGGGCCTTATGGCATATGATGTCCCCAGGTGTGCACGTTACGGTGTAGTACCCCTGGCCAGGATGGTGCAGCAGTGTCAGAACAACTGCAGCCTGCCCACAGAGGGGTGTAGCCCCCAGGCAAGAGAGGGGAGTTCTCAAGAGTAGGCTGCAAGAGCCTCTGACAGCAGCTGAGTCAAAAC
Source organism: Loriculus beryllinus (assembly GCA_039877255.1). Classification (NCBI taxonomy): domain Eukaryota; kingdom Metazoa; phylum Chordata; class Aves; order Psittaciformes; family Psittacidae; genus Loriculus; species Loriculus beryllinus. The sequence continues at coordinate 4,148 of JBCJKH010073495.1, read as the reverse complement.
CATCAGCTCTACCAGGCACAGAGACTTGCTACAGCCCAGCAGCCACAGGGACCAGTTACCTTGTCCCCTGCATCCTCCAGGAACAAGGCTGAGCCCACAAGCAGGCATGCAGCAGCACAGTGGGGGCTGGAGCCTATGCCCCCAACAGCAATGACCATGTTGGAATAGAACCTTGCTGGAGGAAGGAGAGTGCCTGGAGGAGCACTGCGAGGGTCTGGGAGCACAGTACACCCTGCCTGCCCATGGGCACCATCCAATCCAGCCCAGCTGTGGAGTGGTGCAGAGCCCCCCTGATGACTGTTGTGGCAGAGCACAGACTCTAACATGGGTGCTGGGGGTAGAGCACGAATCACAGCTGGGGTGTCCCAAGGTCTCAGCCCATGGTGGCTGTGTGCTGGGGGCGCCCCTCACTGCCCTGCTGTCCTCAGGCCTGGGCAGGGTGTGCAAGAGCTGCAAGCACTTGGGTAAGTGTGAGCACCAGATCATACCCAGTGAGGTGAAGTACCAGCTGCACAACATGGAAACTTGACGCTCTTCCACTGCAACTGCATTCACAGGTGTGTGTAGGAGGAAAAGACTCTTCCCACCATCACAGGGCACTATGTGCAGATACTTTAGGGTTAGGCAAGGTGGGCTATCCAACCTGGCCAGCAGCGGCTGACTGCTGCCCTGCTGTGTCCACAGGTTGGCATGGTTCCTGCACAGGATGAGTGACCTCAGTGACATGGAGCTGGCTTTCCTGGCAAACCACACTACCACAGACTGCTTTGTTCTAGAGCCACCCACTGACTGCAGCCTGAATGAGGGCTCACAAGTGCTGCACAGGCAGCAGGGACGTCCTGGCAGGGCTGGGTGCTGCCCTGCCAGTTTGTCATGAAGCTGGCATTGCAAGCACTGTCCTCTACTGTGCCACGAGTAAGGCTGGAGTGGAAAGGAATGGATGTGAGTGGCAGTGTTTCACTGATGCTTCTTCAGCAGCTGTATTGCAGCAGCTCGGTCTGTGCGAGTATCTGCATGTCATCTCAAAAAGACCCTGAGATGCCAAGATTCTTTGCATGTGAACTCCAGGGCCAAGCATCCAGACCAGAAGACACAGTACAGTGGTGTCACTCTCTATGAGCAATGCCTTTGGATAGTCTTGGAGCAGAAGCCTCACACCGTGCCCTGATGATGCCTGAGAAGTACTACTTCCTGTGGGGAGGAAAATGTCCTGTGCTGCAGCCATGAGGTGAAGCTACTCAATTTCTGGTTCTTGAGACAAAGGATGTCACTAAGTGCAACTGCTGGGGTGACTGCATGGAGCTCGGGGGTGCCACAGCTGGAGCAGGTGCAAGCAGATGGACTGAGAAGCCTCTCAAGCTGAGTGGGTCGTGTATGCAGCAGTGGCTGCCATCCACGAGCATCAAAGCAGGCAGAAAGGAAGAGGAGGGCTTGGGAAAGTGGAACCCCACCCTCTTCAGTCCCTGTTGTGCTCTTGTGCACACAGGTTGCTCCAGGCATGGGGGACAGCACTGCCCCCAGCCTGGGTTTGTGCCTCTTCAGCTGGGATGGCTGAGCACTGTGGTGTGATCCAACCCCCTTCCCCAGCCAGGGTGGGATGGGCACTGGTGGGCTGGGCTGGCTCTAGGGAGGGGGTCAGTCCCTGAGTGCAGAAGATGAATACAGGATGGTCTGAGTGTGGTGTGTGGTGCCAGGGCCAAGCCTGCTGCCTCTCCTGCACATGCTGTGGTCTCCGCAGCAGGGGCCGATCCTGCCACCTCTAGTAAGCACAGTGCAGCAGGAGTGGGCAGGATGGTTTATTTTGTCACTTGCACTATGTCCAGGCTGAGGCACAGTGGTAGCAGCAGGGAAGGAGCAAGCTCTGATCTAAGGGGTACTCTGGGGCAGTCCTTGCTCTATGCCCATCACCATTGCTACCAGAGCCCTGTGCTCCTATCCCACTTCATGTGTGGAGCCAGCACTCCTCCCGTAGGACCAAAGGGTCTTGCACTTTGAATCTCAAGTGGACTCTCCCCCCACACCATACTAGACTAGCCTTGCCTTCCCCTGCGCCACAACCCAGCTCTATCAGGCCTAGGGCAGCAGCTCAGGCTGGGAAGACCAGGGGGAGGCCTCTATCGCAGTACTGAGAAATCACTGCAATAAATAAGAGGGATGTCTCAGCAGGAAAGTGGCAGAGGAAAGCACACAGCAAGCACACTACAGGGAGGAAGGAGACAAGGGTCACTGTATCAGCGGCCCAGGGCACAGCTATGGCTGTCCAGCTCTGGGGGGCTGCTCCCCTCCTTTGGGGAGGTGCTGCAGCCAGGGGGGCTGGTGGGACTCATCCTCTGGCTAGGGTAGCCCTGGTCTGTGCTCTCCCTCCGCCGTCCCAGAGCTTGGTCGATCATCTCAAGGCGGAGTGCAGGCAGCAGGCCCAGGTTCCTGGGGTCGGCCCTGGCCAAGGGGTTGTCAGCAGAGACACGCCAGGGGCCACTTTGCTGCCGCACAGTCTGGTAGAAGGAGCTGCCCTCCTGGCTGCTGGCTGTTCGCCCTGGCTCCTTGGCTTTCACTCCATGGCACCCCAGCTCCTCCTGAGGCAGGTGGATAGTGGGGATGTCCCCAGGGAGGACACGGCGGCTCTGGGGTGAGGGGCTGCGGCTTGTACCCCTGTCCCGGCTTGATGGCCGCAGGATGAGGCCCTGGAACTTGGCTAGGCTGGGGCTTCGGCTCCGGTGCCGTTTCATCTTGCCTGGGCTGGGGCTACGGGACTTGGGTGCCAGCAGGACAAGTGTGCTGTCATCCTCCTCTTCTGAGCTGCTGCCCGAGCTGTCTGTGGGGCTGCTGCCCTCCTCTGACCTGGGCAGGGAGATCTGCACCCCTGCATCAGCACTGCTGGCTGATCTGGGGCACCAAAGCCACTGTCCTCCTCCAGCCAAGCACCCTTATACACATCACCCCCTGCCTCCCTCCACCCCTCAACCTTGCCTGTTGGCCATGCTGACCTGGAAGGGCTCAGTCACACCAGCAATGCTGCTGGAGGTGCTGCTGTAGTATCCAAGGATGTACTCGCCCTTTCCCTTGGGCAGTGCCTCCTCTGAGAACATCACCTGTAGCCCAGAGAGAGCTGATGGGCACCAAGGCTTGGCACAGGGATGCCCCCCTCCCACCTCCAGCCCCAGCCCAGAGCCAATATCCCTTACTCCAAGCACAGCAGACCTGCCTAAGGCTCAGCACAGAGTAGTAAGGAAGTGCCCTTGTACCACCAGGGACATAAAGAGGTCCCTGTCCCCCCATGATGAGACACATGTGCCCAGCAGGACAGCAGGGCTGGCCCAGCTCACCTGTGCACATGGTTGCTTCTCCAGGCAGCGCTCACAATCATCGCTCCTAGCCCAGACATAGGACACGTAATCCTTAGGGTGTCGAAAACCCACCTGTGTGCAGGTACATGGGAGAACACCGGTGCACAGGAACGTAAAGCTTACTCAGCACCATCACCTCCCACCCTGCCTGAGCTCGCCTCACACTCAGACCCCTCTCCTCACACAGCAAAACCAAGAGCTGCCTTGCACCCACTCAGTAGTGCCCTGGCCCCAGGCTCCAAGGACTGCCAGGCTTTGGTCCCTGTGGGGCCCACCGAGTAGGAGGAAGAGGGAACTACTGGATCTGACCCTCCTGAAGCAGGGCCAAATCCTGCTCCTGAATGCTGCTATCCAAGTCCTGAATAATTGCCAGGGCTTCCCCTGGGAAAGGAAAGCACAGAGCACAGGCATACGCCATGCACCAGTGCCCACCTTTGTGGGTAGCTCAGAAGGAACCCCACAGTGCTGTGCAGTTCACCCCACTCCCTTCAGCCCCAGCAGCACCCAAGCCCCTACCCGGTAGAGTCCTATCCAGTCCCACGAGCTCCGGTGGAAGCCAGCAGCCATCTTGTACCTGACAACTGCTTGCTCAGGCCTGCTCCATTCATCAGCCACATAAATCTCAACCGGGGGCTTGTCTGTCTTGGAAGCAAACTGCAAGAGAGATGTACACCTCTGTGACTGGAAAAGTCTTGGAGCAGATTCTCCTGGAAGGCACGCTAAGGCCCATGAAAACCAACGAGGTGCTTGGTGACAGCCAGCATGGCTTCACTAAGGGGAAATCCTGCCTGACCAATTTGGTGG
>JBCJKH010073482.1:0-30263 GCA_039877255.1 Loriculus beryllinus | reverse complement strand
CCACTCAGGGTATAGAGGGACTTGTTTTCCTTCTGCTAACCCACAGCTTTTAACAACTGAAGGACTAAGTACATGAAACTCCCCCTCAACTGCTTCACATCTGCAATGGAAACATACTTAATTCATCTGCAGAGATGGTATACACTGAGATTTATTGTCCCTCTATGATAAAGTGACAACACTTTCTTTTTCATTAAAATGCTACCATAAAAAATAACGATTTCTGCTTAGAAAAGTTCTTCAAGAGGTTTGGTTGGGTTTTTTTTTCTGCTTTTCCAGGAGGAAAAATTAAAGAGAGTATGAACAAAATAAAGGAACAATAAAAAGTTGCTCAGAAAAATGCAATTTACAAACTTAGGTATTTCTACAAAAATAGAGTCATTTACCAACATAAAACAATGTACAAGGCTTAAAAGTAAGATATTTATGCGAGAACAAGTCACCAAGAGGCAATGAATAAAAATATACTGCCTGCCAACCCCAAAAATCTAAAATAATAAAATCACAACCTACAAAGTACATTTTCTGTAGGTATCTTATTTGACAGCTGCTGGATTTTGAACACGCAGACCCTTGGTCTGACCCTGTACGGATGCTTTTACACAGCTCTGATACCTCACCCACCTTGCCTTCTACCCTGCGCCTTCTCCCACATACTGCTGTCTCACCAGCCAGCTCACAGTCTCTGACATGCTCCCGTACACGCCTAGAGCAGGGACCTGCAAACCACACACATCAGATTACTTCGATTTCCTTAATGTCTGTCTCAATGTTTTTAATTGTTCTTGACAGACAAATTTGGCTAAAGAACTACCTGGCAGCTCCGCCACAACACAGTAACAACAAACATTGAGCACAAAAAGGTAAAAAACAGTTGTTATTTAGACTCTTAAAATAGTCAATATTTCCCCAGCCAAGTTTTTATTCAATTGCTCAGAAAGGATAATTTAAGCCTGCTGCTGAATCCTCACTGCCCCCCTCTGTACATAACATGCCTAACTGTACTGCTCAGCAACACACACTTGTGTATTGTTAGCTTGGGCTGGGAGTGCAAGCACAGGCTCTCGAGGCAGAGAAGTGATGATAGGTTCATGCAGCGTGAGATTGCTCAGCTCTGTCCGCTTTGGACAGACACTGAGAAAACTCAAGTATGTTCACCTCATATTCTGCAGTTAAAATAGAGGAGACTATCAACAGATTCAGCAGTATGAGAAAAACACTGCTGAGGAACACAGATTCCATAAGGCAACCTTGTGAGCCTTTCAATCACGCCTCCTCAGTTCTATCTCATCTAAGTTTGAAAGGTGCATTATGCAGCAGGAGTGAACTTTGGCATGTAGAGTACCTGATTTTGCTACGGCCCCTGAGCAGCTAAGTAATTATAAAGTATATAGCTTCTGCTTCTGTCTGGCAAAAGCCATGTGAAATGAAACAACCGGCATTTACACACGTTCAAGGTTTTCAAAGTGCTTCACAAATAGTAACATTGCAAGGAAAACTGCACAGGAACCCAAAACAAGGAGATCAATAAACAGGAAAAATGCGTCCAGCTTTGAATCTTTTCTTTAAAAGTTACAAGGGGTAGAAGGGGTTGGCAAGTGAATGAACAGTGGAGGAGACAAAGAAACTCAGAGATAAGGAAGGTGACGTCATCTGATGTAGTGGAGAAGCTGACTGGTGTTAACCAGAAAACCAAAGATAAGAAAAAACCAAAGTGTGCTAAAACAAACCTATTGGGCAGTCAAATGAGGACAGCCACAGACAGAATGTGAACCAGATATAAATGCAACATGACAGAATAGCAATTCTTAAGTGTATCACAAGTATTAGACGATACAAAATGGTAGTAGAATAGCCTTATGCAGTAACACTGTGAAGAAACAGGAAAAGCACAGCAAAGCCAGTGCAGAACCTTTTGTGATCAAAATCACTTTAGAGAAACATAGCAAAAGAATAGTGAGGTCTATTGAAAACCTACACAATCAGACTTGGATGCAGCTTAAGTAAAGTCTGTCAAAAACATTTCCATACACTTCATGGAAAGATAAAGGGAAATGGTAGTAGGCAGATGTCACCTGGAGGTGATTACAGTGTTTCAGGGACTTGGAGCAAATAAGAACTAGGGATCTCCCTCTTCAGCCATCTTATGAGACATTCTCATTGACAGCCATATTATTAAAATAATGCTGTAGGAAAGTTAGAATTACATCTCATTATTTGGAAACATAGACTAAAAACCCTGAATCTAATGCTTAACCACAAAATGTCATGATATAACACAGCTGTGAAAGGTTAAACCAGGAGAGGTATTTAAACAGTACCAGTGAGGCTTCATCTGGAATAGTGTATAGAATTCTACCCAAGGAAAAGAAATTCCAGCTGCACTACTAGCATGTCTGAGGACATTAACATGTATTTTAAAAAGAAGGCTCTTGGTTTGTATAACCTCAAAAAATAAAAGTTGAGGAGGATTTAATCCATTTTCCACTCTCATTGCAGAACTAAGCAGCAGCAAGAAAAAAGAACAATTTCAACTAAAGGTTGATGCTGGCACAAGAATAAATGATATAAATCGGCCATAAACACAGTTAGGTTATAAATTAGAGTCTATCTAGGAAGCAAGGGAAAATTGGGGAATAGAAACAGCAGATGCAAAAAACCACGACTAGTTGGGCTAATCAGTATACAAAAATGATTACACAAATTTGGCTGCATAAGACTGGGTATGATGATCAACAAGGTTTCTGTTTGCTTATATGCCCATTTCTATCAGTCAGACTGTCTCTAACTCAGGTCTCTGTTTCCATGGATTAGACCAAGGAAGAAGCACCCACAGTGCTAGAGGAAGCCAGAAAACCATATGCCTACCCTGCAACAGTGTCTTACTTATTCACACTGGCAGAAGGATCCATTGTGAATTACTGAGTCATGTGAATTAGAGAGCGAAAAACCAGCCTTGCCAGATGTGCTTTTTTCACATATTTTGACAATTATAGTTCAGCTTAATCATTTATGATAATACTTCACAATGTATTAAGCGAAGGCTCTGGAGTATACTTTGGAAAAAATAATGAAGTCTTAAGTAACATGGCAACTCACTCAGCTTTTAAATCTTTGCTGAGAAGCAGGAGGAAACAGCCAGTGTTTTGTGCAGATTATGGAGAATTATTGTAGTAAAATTAGGAACACTTCCATTATTGCTTCCCCATCAGTTTCTTAAACATCAACTACTGTAAGGCTGGTTATACAGCAATGAAACACCCACAGACAAGACCAAATAAGACCATAGCTTCTCAGCTTTAAAACCATGTAAGATAGGGTTAGGCACAAGAAACCAGAGGAAAGGACTAATAATTTATGTGTCTACGTTCAATTCAGTACTCTGATTCTCATTGAAAGTCAGCTGTTAAGTCCTCCGTAACTTAACCTTCTACTCTCCTGCTTACCATGGCTTTGCTCAGCAATTCAGCTGGCTGCAAACCATCACAAAAATACTTCTTTCACTTAAAAATTAAAAAAAGGAAACAAAACAAAAAAAATTTTAAAAAGCCCCATTCTGATAGAAATTTTCCATCTGACTCCTTCATCACAACTTCTGGACAGGGCTGGATAAGCACCAGAAAATCATCACATGACCTGGCAGAGCTCCTTTACACAACAGATAAAGTTGATAGAAGCAGTTAAACATCTTGTGTCAGTAACACCAACAACTATTTCAGCTTTGGAAAATGTCAACAACTGAGCAGTGCCTGTACTTAATTTCAAGGAAATTAAGGAAGCCTGTGGCAGTCACAGAAATTTGCTATTTCCAAACTTCCTTGTTTTGCTGATTGGCAGCAGTTGCCGTTCTAACATAAGGTGGAAAATAGGAACAACTTGCACAGATCTATCATATGTTCCACATTCTGTAAGTGTTTAGGTGGGAAAGAGTTATTGTTCCAAAGCTCAGAAAGAGGTAATAGAGTATTCACTGCAGATGCAAGTCTGAGGCTCTCTCCATTTCATAAAATCAGAATCTTTCCAAATGTTGTGCCAATGGAGACAGTAAACTGACAAGAAATGTAGATCAATGTTCTTTAAACATTTCAGCTTTTCTGATAAGCAAACATTTCAGTCTGTGTAATATTGTCAAACTACAGCTGCAGAGAATTTTGAAGAGGCTCCTATGTACGCTTTAAATATTCCTATTCCTTTCACCCAGAAAATGTTCTCAAGAGAGCATAACGCCAACACAATCCTGTTCATATTGCAGTCAGTTCCCTGTGGAGAGGGACTGTGGGCAAAACCTCAACAAAAGCTTGGAATTTGATGCCACTGTGTGAGTGAGGTACTTCACAAATTGCACCAGTGCAAACAGTAAGCTAATTTGCCCCTTGATTTGTGCATAAAAAACCTGACTGATGTACTCACAGAGGATCTGGCAAAGTAGGCAGAAGGCTATAGGCATTACATTGCCATTCCATTAGCATTTAATCTTTCCTTTGCAAGATGCAGCATTTTGCTGAGAAATGTGATCTTTGCAAGATACCAGACTCTGAGATCTGTCAAATAATCAAAAAGCTCATTTCCTGGCATAGGAAAACCTTCCCATGAAATAAGACTTTTTGAATGACATGGAAAAGCTACCAAACTTCTTGGTTGATGGGAAGAAAAGAATTATAAATACCTCACACTAAGAGGCAAAAAGAATCTTTAGTATTAAGGTGACTTCATATATATGTGAAAGGATCTATATAAACTCCATCACTAAAGCTAAATTCAAAAAGTTCAAGGAGACAAACAGAGTAACACACCTAAGTTCCAATGGACTTGGGGACTTAGTCCCATGTAATCACAGAGGAACAGTGATTTGTACACTTTGGTCTGTGTACAAAGTTCACGTTGCTTTGCTTGTGCAAAGACTAACAGACATTTGAAAGGCAGGAAGCAGCTTGACAAATAGATTGTATTTTGTAGTGTTCCTTCCACATGAACCAGTAAAACTCTCAAATTACTCTCTTTCATTGCTCACAGGAAATCAAGAGAATATTCTGTAAAATTAAATGATAATTCGGTATCTGCTTAAATTATTTTCTTTGTACCTTTTCACTTTCTTTTAATTTTTGCTATCAAATCCTAGAATAAAGAACAATAAGCCTGCTGTAGGCTAGTACAAAAACATTCAAGCTGACACTTCTGGCTGCAACAGCAATGACTATTCACTTTCCAATATATACTATTCAATAGGTCTGTTTTGATGACAAAAATTAACCTGTATACTTATGAGACACCAAGTTGGGATGTTATCCATGTAGCAGAAACTTCTTATACTTTGAAGATAAAACACAAGAAAACAACACTATTAAACTTGCCACAAGCCAGAAAACAGTAACATGGCTTGCTAATCACTTTGCAATGCCTATCGATATGTTGGCTGTGGTTTTGCTAAATAAAAAACTTGACCCAGATAGTTCATTGTTACTCTTTACAATAACCAAGATTCATCATCTAAAGTAAAGACAGGAATAAGAATAGCAACTACAAAAACTGAATTTTCATGTCATATTTCAAAGAGATTGAGCTCGCAGGTTTCATGAAGACTTCAAGGGAATTTCAGATACAGCATATGAGCTCATTACAAGAGCTCAAAATCGAACAAGATCAGAAATGCCAAGAAAAAACAAAAGATATGTCTAGTACCTTCCAGAAAATCAACTCGTGTCTATGACTTTACATCAACATATAAAATGATAGTAACAACAGAGTCAAGCACCTTTGCATCAAGTTGGTTCTAGAAAGTGACACTAAAATACTGTGTGCTTGTCTGCTTTTATGAAAGGCAGTAGAAGCCTCCACATTCACACAACAGCTCAGCTATGAAACCTTTCAACCTTATAGAACAACAAAGTTAACAACACTGCTTTAACAGAACCTGAGATCTATAAATTTCAATGACTTTTAAATTACATTATTTTAATGACCTTTCACCTGACCATCCTCTCCCTTTTGGTACCTTGCATGGCTATTTTGCATTTCTCTTCTGCTTTTCTCTCAGACTGTCGGTTTTAAAGACAACCCCAGTTTCCTTCTCATCCTTCGGCTGCTGTAGGCTATGGGAGCACTAAGGATGGGTGGCTGGCTCTTGCAACTTTCCAGTCTCAATTTTGCTATTGAGAACATAGATACCTACAGAAAAGCCGTGAAGAAGATGAAGCCCAATACACTAACATGTTAATGCTTCATGTAAATGCTTAACATTTTTCATTACCAAACTTAACAGTTCAGAGACATGTACAGTGAACACAGATGTATGACTAAATCAATACCAAAGGCTTGCTAATGAAAAGGACCATTTTATAAGTTGACTGCTATGGTGCATTCAGCCCCTGTTGTGTAACAGAGGTCCTGGTACAACTTTATCCTCTAGTACAGCCACAGGTTGCCATGGAAAGCAGTGGAGGAAGGCAGCATGGATACCAAGGTGTAAAAAGATACAGGCTTATCCAATAGTTCAACATGAGAAAAAAGGTCTCTGAGGTCTTATCTTGTATTGATTCAGCTCTTCATACAGTAGTTGGAGAAAAAAAATCTCTTTTCCTTTTGGACAAAAAAATAAAACAAATAAAAATCAAGCAATCTTACAGCATAGAGATTTTTTGTTCAAGACAGTATTTACTTCTCTACAGGATTAAGCAAGCATCTATTCTCAGGGAGCAGAGAGGATAACCTGGATTAAGTTTGTTGCTTTTTCTAGTGAGAAATAACTTGTTTGCCAAATACTTTTGAAGTAACTGAGCCATCCAGAAAGTGCACTCGAATTTGGAAAGTAGAGAAAAGTGGTAGTAAAGAAAAAGGCTTAGAAAACAAACATACCTTCGAGAAAAATAATGTTCCAAATGGCTATATGGGAAATACTTATTGGTATATATCTATCTGACTTCCTCTGCAAAAATTCACTAGGGGCCCATAGATGGGTAGAAGGAAAAACAACATATGGCAGAACAATAAGACATACAGAAAGAAACAAATATCATAAAAAGAGTTATAAACACTTAGCAAGACAGCGACAACTGCTTTCTTGAACCTTAGCTCCTAGATTTGCAATGCGAAAGATTTCTATCAATGTGAAATTCATGCATTTTGTCACTCTGATTGAGACATCATTGGCAACTGACTACCTATGTTACAATTCCTTACACTCTTCTAAGGATGTTCTTTAGTAAATGAGCGTCTAAGACCTGCAAGAACCATAGCAACTCCTAGCTAGGAACAGAAAGATTTTAGCCAAGCTGGTGACAGAGGAAACAAATATGTAACTATACTCAGACATTAAGGTGACAACACATAGAGTAAACTAACTTCTCCACAAGGCCAGTCCAGAATGGACAAGATGTAAGGAAACCAATTTGCAGTTACACAAGAAACCCACTGACATGACAACACAGAAGAGAGAAATCAAGCCCTTCAGAAAACATATAAGTTGCTGGAAGCACTGAAGGACCTGTGTGCTCTGCAGGTGGCATCCAAAACTTGCTAGAAAGAGGTGCTATCTCTTGTTAGTCCAGTACATATCCTGTATACTCTGAAGATCTCTTTCATAAAAGCTGACTGTCTGTTAGAGAAGACAGATTCAAAAGTCTGTCTCCACAGGAAGATTACTATCTTATGAGAATATTCTAGTGAGGCACAGGTAAGGATCTTTGAGCTATGGATAGGATGAAGTGGCCAGAGGTGTCATATTCTGCAGGATGACAGCTCATGTTCACAATCAGATGCCTGCAAATTTCTAGCAACATCTCCATTTCAGTTTATTACAAAAGGAGGAAATACATGAATACCAGAAAACATTATCTTGCTTTTAGATTCAAAGATGAAAATAACAATTATTAAACCTTCTCGTCTATAATCATCAGAAAGGTAACAACTGTCTTGGAATCATGACAGCATTTAGTTAATGAGAAGTACCCAACAGAAACAGTAACTAACCCCCCTCCTGATGGACGGAAACATCTTCTGTGTTACCAGAGATGCTTTGTTCTTCCTATGGAAAGCAAAAGTAGACACAGCGGCAGACAACGTGGTAATAGCATGAGCAGCATTCTAACTTCCCCGCTGCTGGGCATCCCTGAGAAGCTATTAATTAGTTAGAAAGTTTAAATAGGCACCTTCCACCGGTTTCTTTATGAAACCATGTTACTCATCCCAATTAAGTGGAACCCCACAGAATGCCTGTGAGGAGTTCAGAACAACACCTACTTTTTTGTAAGACACTTTCTTATTTCACTGCTTTCGTTTCTTTTGTTAATTGCCTAATTTCACCTTTTCCTGACTGCACCCCCCTTGGGAGGTAAAGACCACTTAGCTATTTATTCACACGAGCAAAGGGACTTTGGAAAAAAAGAAAAAGTCTTCTCATTTTCAGACATCTGACAAATGAGACCAATTCATTAGTAATTAAAAAGGATGGCTGTTTAATAGCTCATTGTATTGGCACACTCGAAAGCAGAGGGAAGAAAACAGAATAGCTTTGGAGAATGAGGCTGTCAAATGTGTATATGTTTGCTTACATGAGAAAGGTAAAATTCTTACCTGGTTCATCCTTCCCATTTCTCCATCCTGCCAGCTTCATCTGTAATGACTGACTAATTCTCTCAAAGCACTCTCATGAGACTATCAGTTCATGTCTGATGATAGTCAAAAGGATAATTCAGTCTGCATCTGCTTCCATTTTTGAAAAGTCAGGGGAGCTTATCATCTAAACATTACCCTTGTGGCTATAAAGAGAGATATAGGTGCATCTAACACTGTTGGTATCAGGGTTTGGATAAAAAACTAGCATTCACCTGTTTTAATACAGTACTTGCATTCTAACCTGTAATGGAAAGCTCTCAAAACTACATCGATGCAAGAAACCCCCATATGTTACAGGATACTCCACCCTATTGACTTTCAGTATAATCTTCTGTCACTACCCATGAAATAACAGCAATAGTTGTAAAGCATTAGCCTATTGAGTTGGGGTTTTTTTCAGTTTTTCAGGGTTTGTTTTTTTGGACGGGGGTTTCACGTAGGGTTTTTTTGTTGTTGTTTCTTTAAAGTAATCACTTCTTTCAGAGCTGTAAAAGTTAGAAAAGTTTTAACTCCACAACAAGCAACAAACTTGAAACAGATTCCTGTAAAACAATAACACACTGAACTTATTGTTTGCAGTTGGTAATTCTGCGTTGCATTTGATTTGGATTCAAAATAATTGACTTCACCTTCAACCCTTCCCCTCGTATTCAGTATTTTCCTACCTCAGAATGTACTGCAATGTTGCTTAATTTGGATTTCCTGTGTTGGATTTGTATTCCTACTAATACGATGCTTTCAACTTTCTTTTTTCATGTAACATTTTCGTATTTACTGACTGAAGCAAGAATTAAAGTACACTAGTTCTTCCAAGGAAGAAAAGGACAACCAGAAAACTCGATCTTAACTGGAAATAGAGGTGCTGCATAAGGTCACAATCTAACAGAATTCCAAAGAAAGTATTTCGATATAAAACAATTTCCAACTTTCTGAGTACACCACTCAGAAGTCCTTGCTCATTAACAACTTTTTAGTTACTCATCTAAAGATCTTCAGTAACAGATTACTAGTTTATTAATGTCTTGCAACCATTCGGGCTTTTGGTTTAGTAGCTATATTTCTTTTCCCTCCTAGAATTCTTTCTGCTGTTTAAATATAATAAATACTATCTCCAACTATTTTAATAAATAAATAATACATAGAGGATGCGAAGCTGTGCATTTTCCCTCACCCTTTCAGATAAAATGTTCAGAACTGGACATGTGCCCAGACGACCAAGAGGCATTCCAGCAGTGTCCCTGGCCTTTTACCGCTTGCATGGTTTGCTCTCATCCCTACCCTGGGACTTTGGTGACCATGACGGGTTTGGGTTCTTTCACCCAGAGGTGTATTCAATCACTCAGCCAATAACACACCTGATTACGAGCAATAGTGTTTTTATAATCTTCTTCATCTCCACAAGTTCATACTGCTGCAAAATAGACTAGAACACAAGGAGGCATTTCATCAACTTCAAAAGCATGAGTCACTTTAAGGTTCATTAAAAACATATATTCTGCTGTGCTTTAACTGTAAAACCTCTGACTTTAAAATGTATCAACAAGATAAAAACCAGTGAAAACTATACATTCAAACTGGTTGAATTTTCCAGATTTAGGGCTGACTTTACCGGTATGTGAATGTCTAACACAGTGCACTTGGTAATATTTCCTGATAGTCCTCATTAAAAAAAAGACATAGAATTCTTTAAGAAACACTAAAGCTGGCACAATAGATAATAATAGAAGGTATATAGAGGCAGTTTTGGTGTGTGCCCCAAGTTTCCATTGGAAGATCCATCCACTATAAAAGCCTTTCCTCCCAGTGTCCTACAAAAAGTTTCTAAGTACAGCTTACTCTTCTCACAATTATTACATTTTATAGCTTACAAAAACTTAGTGTGCTTAAGAAGGGCCAGTTAACCTAATTTTGTTAAAGCCGTGCATAGACTTGGCTGTACCTAGATTTGGGTAACACGTTCATGACTAATCAGCTAGAGGTCAACCTTGTTAAAAATACCAAATTGTCTCAAAAATGTAGATCAATGGGACTCAATGGGACAAGATACATTTAAGCTTGAATACTTATTGTGATATGATTTCTTAAAAATTGTTAAATATATCCACATTGTTACAATGCCTCAGTTCAAGTGCAAGTAAGGTAAGTTCCAGCAATAGCTTAGAAAGAACCTACTGAACAAGAATGAGCCATTTAAAAAGCATGAAGAAGCAGTTATATTTAATCACAAGCACCAAATGGAAACACATTTACATCATAATATTGATTCTGGATGGGATTATTATTGATAATTTGGCAGTAGAACACAAATAGAACACCCTTTGGTTATGGTGTT
This sequence comes from Loriculus beryllinus, assembly GCA_039877255.1. Taxonomy (NCBI): domain Eukaryota; kingdom Metazoa; phylum Chordata; class Aves; order Psittaciformes; family Psittacidae; genus Loriculus; species Loriculus beryllinus. The sequence continues at coordinate 19,321 of JBCJKH010073482.1, read as the reverse complement.
CAGTTCATTGTTAACCATGCAAATCTAAACTCAACAAAAAAACTGCCTTTTAAATTATTTATTAGTAAATGACAACATAAGTGGCTTTTGTATTGAGTACACATCCCTGGAATCAATGAAGCTGTCTTACATGAAAGAAACTCTTGTATTATTTTAAACACCTTAAGAGTGTCAGGAGACTTGCATGAATTAATCCCACGCAGATAACCCATTAAAAATTACATCCCTCTTTGGGTATTGAGTCTTGACTCATTAATATTTAGCAAGAAATACTAGTTGCTGAGACAAGCATCCAAGATCATCAAGTTTTGGTCTTTGTTGTATTTTTCTCAGCTATAATTAATTCAATAGTGAGTTTGGGCACTTCTAGGACAGAGGTCTGTGACCTTGAGTACAAGTGCTGGCTGGGCAAAGAGGATATTATTATGCAAGTTTGAAAACTTAAATTATTGGGGCTTGATCCTGAAATGTGCTCGGAGACTTCAAAATTTAAGAGGAACGAAACAGTGAACAGCAATCACATTTCCTCAAAACAACTGGTTTTAAACATTGTCTAAACATAGAATCATTAAAAAAGGCTGTACTGTGTTAGAAACAGAAGTGGCTTTGCTTCTCTGACTCAGATGATGATCTGGGTGTCAACATAAGTAGAGAGGAATTGTTATTGTAAAACCGCTTCCTCCAGTATGGCCTGGAACATCTTTAAAGCAAATCATGTTCTGACTCAGCATCTAAGTCATTTCCTAAGGAACACATCAAACTGGATGAAGTATCACTCTACTGCCATATGTTCCCTCCTTTTCTTATCATGCCCAGAAAAGCAAAACCTCTTTAGTAACATGGGAGCTGTCCTACACAGGTGTAAAACAGAAACATAGTTATGAAATAACCATCAGATCTACATCAGCTGTGCCAAACCTTCTGAAAATAAAATGTACACAGAAGATGCTGCAAAACAAGTGGTGGAGCCTTGCAGTAGTGTCAGGAGCTAAAACCAGAATCCAAAAGCAACTTCAGAGAACAACCCCCACCCCAAGATTACTTAAAATACCTGAAACTATAAACAAAAACTAGTTCTCAATAACAGAGACGTTTTAGTCTTCCTATTATGAATTCCATCAAAGGAAATTAAAAGCTTCCAAATGCTTTTTCCAGATTCCAAAAGATTATTTAATTGTTGATAGGAGGAAGCAGTTTTGCATTGCAGCAATAGCTGACATAAAATAATTCAAGTTAGAAATGGCAACAGGATCTTCCTGTGGAAAAGTCTGTACCTTTGGAGTATAATTCTCTTCAGCACAACAAAAGCCCAGATGTAGGACCTTCAAATACAGTGTATTATCTCAGGGCAAATGGCAAACTTATTCATAGATTCTCTTCTATTTTTTGTTAACTGAATACAAAACTACTCTGCTCTGACCTCAAATTTCTTCTGTTTACTGCATGTTCTTCTGGCTGTTGTTATGAATATTTTTATTACTCTAAGTAATTGCATTCTGACATTTTTCATAATCACTAATTGCACTAAATGACTCTTGTGATCAGAAACAAAGCAGTCGGGAGGAATTAAATGAATGGAACCATCCTCAGAATCAATAACCATACTGAAGTCTTCCTACATACAAATAAATCTCTTTTGTTAATATTAATATTTTAATCTTCATTGTTAATGCAATAACTTTGGTAAATATGAAAATGGTGCAACTTTTTTTGTCTTTCTGGAATGTAGCATTATGCTAGCATTCTTATTGTCTCTAATGTACAACAGTTTGTACTGGTGCATAGAAGAATTCATTAGTGTTGGTTTCAACCCTATGGCTGGATGACGGAAACTTATAGAATGAATTAAAGGAATTAAAATGAAAACAATATACAGGGAAAAAAAGGCTAACAAGCCCAATTTGTTGCTGTTGGTTTTGAAATGATTCATAATTCAATTAGTATAGATTGCAAGTTTGTTCATTTGCTAAAGAGAGCTCTGCAGGCCGTAAAAATATTTATATAATGATTGAAACAGTAAATACAATCCAAAAACTATAATCATTTAAATTATAACTGAAAGTTTATTAGCATATTAAGTATAAATTGGAAATGTCAGGAAAAGAATCTCTTAAAGAAACACTTCCAGACAAAAAAAAACCCTACAACCTCAGCCAAGCTGAGCTTTCCGTTATTAAGATGCCCCAATTACAACTTATTATTCTCAAGTATTTTGGCTGTGCATACTACAGAGTAAATGTCTTGCTTTTATGATTTTCACTCCTAAGCCCTAGTCAGTTCCTAGACTCAGCTGGACATTCATTTCCACAGGCAACTGTACTGACTTACAATGAAGTCTGCAGGCATGGTAATGGGACTGGCTTGTTCATTTCCACAGCTTTACAGCACAAATGAAGAAACAATTAGAAATGCTAAGTATTTCATAATGTTATCAATGTTCTGTCTTATCTAAGCAACTACAAACTGGTGGACATCTCAGCCATTTCTTAAAATGACCTACAGTAACTAATGGCAGCAAAGAATGAAGGTCTCTTTTTTATGTCTCCTCCTGCACACAGGCTATTACAACAACTGTTCAGTCTCCAGGGCAAGCACCAAACCAAAAGAAAATGGGTCAACTATTTTGTTACTGAGATCTTTTCCAGCTACAGTAGGAATGAATTTGGAGATTTTCGTAAACATGTGGTCTCTTACAAAGGCTGTATTAAGGTGGGAGAGGGAGCAGCTACCATAGTCCATTAGTCTTACAATGGAGGAAGTATAAATACAGCACGTACTGAGAACAGTATCTTGAAATAGTGCTGCAAAGATTAAGGTGCTATCTTAGTGCTATTAGTCCTGCAGTGTGCTATTGGTTGATTACTGGAAGTGTGCTTGATTTCACAGAACATAACAGAGTAATTTTATCCAGAGCTCTCTCAGCAGACTCAGAAGGTATCTCAAAGATGTTTCTGCTGCTCTAATGGAAAAAAATAGGAAAATCCTTTCAAGAAATAGTGTCTCATCCGCGTGCATGTGCATAAACCAAGTTAAACCAGAAACTACAGAGATGCACTCTTATCACATCCAGCCTAACACTGGAGAGAGGCTTTGACCATGCTGATGTCTACATATACCTGAACAGGAGGATTATAACTTAGGTTAGGCAATATGCATCTTAGTCTTTGCTGCATTTCTTTCTTCACAGACAGTACCCTGTACTGAGGAATAAATAATACTTTGCTTCGTACAGGTTTCTCTTTTTAATACTGGTCACAAGTTATGAAGAGAAATAAGCCTGCTGAAGAGGCAAAAAATTAACTGGACTTGAAGAGAAACTGTTGCAGTGGAGCAGAGAAACAGAAATCCCACCTTGAAAGAAGAGAAATATAAACTTACAAACTGTGCATGCAAAAAGGCTAAGCAATAGGCCACAGGAACAACTTAGATGAGCGTATCTGAGTGGAACAGAAAAGCAGCACTGAGACCAAATTCCACACACACTACAGTGCACAGATATTTTCAAAGCCAATGTCCTGAGAAGTAATCTCCATTAACACTGACGACACAAGCGCCTTAGCATCAAAAGCTGAATGTAGTCATAGGTTTTTTAATCAGCACAAGCTAATGAGAGCTAAAGAAAAGTTAATTTTGACACATACTTTTAAAAGTTTTAATAAATAACAGAGTTAATTCTTTCCAAAGAAAGAGATGTGACTTCTGTTGTTCTTTCAGAGGATTATTCCAGTCCCTGTGGCGAATTACATCCTCTTGTGTCAAATATAAAATGCTAAGGTACTTACAAACAAATTGCAAGGAATCGCATCCTTATTTATCAAAAATTTAACAATTCTAAGTTGCCAGTATCATTAATTTATTCAAATTCAACATTAACTGAGAAGTAAGATTTATAGTACTGCAAAATAGAATGTCTACAGAATGACAGTTGATAATGAGGGCCAAAGGTCCACACTATACTTATAACTGAGAACAGAACTATTTAACATTGGGAGTAGTCAGGTTCCAGGTAGAATACTCACATTAACAGGCAGATGCTCTCCTAGAATGCATCTACTCATCCAATGATTGCCTATGTAAAGTAGGATTACCTCCAGGCAATCATGACATTTAGTTCAAATGCAGACACCTGATCCAAACCAAAATGCTAATGTAAACTCACCCATTGTACCATACAGAACTATAAACATCCACAAAACTCACTAGCAGTAACACCAATGATCTGCAATTAAAAAACAAGAACAAACTGCAGTAATTTTCTGCTCTGTATCTCTGCAAGTTTCACTGCACCACACAAGCTAACCCTACCACAAAACAAAGATCTAGATATTTCATCATAGTACAGAAAATTCTATAACCACATGAACAAAATACAAACATGAAATTTAATATGATATAAATTAAAAGATAATTACACTCTTCTCCTCAGGAGTCTTATCTGAACTAGGAAGAGGCTTAAGTTCCCATTAGCTACAAAAGTAAGTGGAGCTTTAAGATGTGTTCAGCAGCTACCAGGTTGCATTTGGATAGCAAAATACCTCCCACAAATAAATAAGTGTACAATTCCAAAGACTCTCGAATACATTGAGGTCTTCTAGAAATCTGATTGCAATCGCAGTTACAATGTTCTTTTGCCATGTTTAGCCTCAGCCATCCAACCTAACTATGACTTCTGTAGAGGTCTACGTATTACACCAGTTATCCAGTGAGATAATGAAAATAAAAATTAAGTAAAAACTTTCAGAGTTAGGTTGAGACAGGCTGGAATTTATAAGCAAATGATAAGAAATGATTAAAGGATGGAGCTTTGCTTTAAGTGGTGTGAAATTACTTCAGTACCAGTGGAACTTCATTACTTTTTCTGTTTGCGTATAATGGATTTCTTTGAGTATAATTTCTCTCTTGAAAAGCTTTAAGATATTAAAATATGTTTGATTAACTAGTCAAGAAGCAAAGTAAACAGCCATTTTTATATACTAGTATCCAAATAATTCAGGAGAATAACTGTGAACACAATGAAAACTAAACAGAGCCAGAGATACCTTGTAAATATTACAGTAGATGCTTCTGCCAAAATATTGTCAACTTGCACAGATTACACAGTGCCATAATTACAGTAGATGACAAAATTATTATAAATGAACAGTTTGTAGTACAAAGTCATACATTATATATTTTTAGTAGATTCATACATAAGCATATGAAATGAAGAACTGTGAGATAGCATAAAAGTGCTTAAACTGATCTCAACTTTGTATACAACAGAAATTACAGGCTCATTTTTCACAAGGTTTAAACTCAATGCATCTGTTATTAAGCAAGATTGTTGGCAGTCAGGGAGAAAGGTGTTGAATCCAAATATTCCATTTCTGCATCAGGATAATAACTTCTTTTTAAAATAATGCTGTGTATAGAAATCTGAATCTCAGGCTACAGGATTTTGAACCAAAAGCTGAAAAAGGAGTAGGAATGAAAGACGACTTCATAATGACAGGAACCTCTGACATGCTGCAAAGACTATAAACTTTGTCTCTTGTGTCGCTAGCACTGGAAAAGGTTACGAAGATCAATATACTTTTGATATGACAAGAATTGATAGCCTTCAACTGAGTAGTCTTGCATTCTCTTTTTATTGTTTCTAATGGAAAATAAAGTGCAATGTTGATCAAAATAAGCAGAAACCAATAGCCCCTTAATATAACACATAAAAGGCTTAACCGAAGCTTAGATTGTATGGACTCTGACACAGGACAGAATTGCTCCATCATTGCCTGGAAACCCATCGCTGAACCTCAATGCCATTTTAATCACATGATCCCATCACTAGTACATTTTCACAAAGACAAATTTTCATACAAGTGATTATTTATTGTTTCAATTTTGTCTGATAACACCCACTGTCTCCAGCTATGAAGACTTGATATCTGATTTGGACTACAGATCTCCTTGTAAATGCTATACTAGATTTTCTGTCAATGCGATTAATTGTATCTTATCGGTATTTATGTCAATATTTATTTTCAGGCTGTCTGAAACATTACTGCTTAATACATTTAGCAAATATTCTTCACTGACTTTACAGACAGAGTTGATCTCTGCTGTTAAATTCCACATAGTAGTTCCCGTTTATTTATTTGGAAAGACATGTCAAGATCCTACTGCAGAGACTCACTGGGTGACCATAAAGGAACAGCCTTATTTTCCACTGGGGAAGTAAGACTTGTTTCTGTAGGTTAACATATATACTTTAGATATGTATGCATATACGTGACAAGCATATTTGCAGACATCTGGGACTCACAGAAATTAAATTGACCTCAGCTTTAGCAACCACTTTTAAACTCAGTTTTCCTTGATTTGTTGTCACTTCTGCAAACCAGGCAGGACCAGAACGATGCTTTAGAGATGCACTAAGAACTCTGCGTGTTCTAAGCACTGAATCTTTGTACCAGCAGAGGTACATTTAGGAATGAATTGGTCTGTAGTTCGGTCTCTGATTAGTCTATTAGAGATAATACAACTTTGATTTATTACATATAAATACATCTGTTGATATATCAGCCAGTGACTTCACCTAACAGAAGTTATCTTGCACAGAAAATGTGCCTTCTCCAAGGAGGACTCTTGCACAGTCATAGTACTTGTTAAATTTAGGAAACAAATAAGTCTGTAACCTGCTATTTCCTTCCTGCTTCTGTCTGCTTTATTAAGGATTAAATCTGGTCTTGTATGTCAGGGTATATATGTATGCATGGCAAATATATTGGAGCTGCACAGAGCTCCATAATACCATATCAGAAAAAGCATACAGCTATAAAAGACAACAGCAGAAGATACCCCATGCACACTATGAACCATTGGAATCTGATCGAAGACTACAAAACCCCCACCTCATCAGCACTGAGTTAAATGCGAATTAGTGAGGAAGGGCTGCAATCACCTGCTGCAATTTCTGTCACCTGTGCCCAAGAAAGCTTTGCTTCAACTTGGCCGAACATCAAGTCTATTCTTGCAGAGAAGAGATAAATGAACAGTAATAGTAGATGGTGTATATAAAGTCAGACAACCAGCAAAACCAGAGTTAACAGGCCAGCAATATCCTGGCTTCTGTTGTATGACATAATTCCATTTTACAGAACATTTTGCCATAATCCTATTTCACTGATCAACAGCAACAGTAGCCAATTAATCTAAAGAAATATGATGGATAACATCATCATTTCACACCTGTAAGAAAGGAAAATTGCCAACTCATCAAAACAGTTTAGTGAACTGAAGATCAGATTACACAGCTCCTGCTACACCAGAATATTGATATAAACAGTCTCTGAAGATCTGTGTCCACCTACAGTTATAATTTAGAGAACACAAGTATAGAAAAAACAACAGAAAACCTTTTTGCATTTAGAGTCAAACTCCAGTTTTATTATGCTGCATTTCAGTCAAATAGTAACTTAAAAATCATGTTAAAAACCCCGTATCTCAAACTCTTCAGCTTTATACCTCTAGTTTAGAAAATGGCTCTACAAAAGATCTTAGGCAGACTGCATCCAAAAATATTCATCTGCCTGTATTTTAATCCTTCCAAAAGACATTCATGCTGAAATGCCAAGGGGAGAGTTCCCTCTAATTGCAGGTATTTGTAGGCTGGCCTCCATTCTGACCATTTAAATACCACTTGAAGTTCATTCAGGGTTGTCATTGCTTCATTCCAGTTCTCACCCATCTCTAATGGTCTGGGAAGACCAAACAGTGGATTTTTCTTGGGATGAAAGCTTCCGCAACCAGGCTTTCGTGAGCAAATCCAATCTCCAGCTCCTGTGATTTCCTCTGCCTATAGAATTTAGCACTTTTGGAACTGGCATCATAACTATTTGTCAGTTAATTCCCCTGAATCGAGCAGGATAATTTACACTTGTGAAACATCAACAAGAAAGAGGGGGTTGAAAATATCCAACACTAAAACAAAGAATGGTTTCTGTGTGATAGCTCCAATACTGGCAGGTGAAGTACAGCTAACAATCTCAGGCACAGATTGCCAAAAACAAAACCATGAGAAACTGAAATTGAAGGGATACTGAGAAGTTCTTAGGCCTGCAAAAAACCTGAGCCACTGTTTTACCTTTACGACATTTTTTCAGTGTTCGATTTATTTTCTAACAGTGTAATGCTCATTGACACCTTTTCATTTCCACATCATCAAAAGTTCTCTAAATGATTACACTGAAATCTCACTGCTATAATCACAGCGGTATCAGATAAGCACCCTAATGAATCCTCCACGGACTTGCACCTTTATGTATTTTCCCAATTCTAATCACATATCATAATAGCACCATAACTGAGTCCCTATGGATTCCTACCAAAATCATTATGAAACAGTTAACATCATAGATACACTATCATAAACAAAAAGCAAGAAGCACTGTAAAAGAACAGATTCTGAAAAGTAACTACTAGATACAGTTATGAAATCCATTTTGATTTCAGTTGGTTTTGGTGGGTTTTTTTTCTCCATAATACTCCCAGAGAAGTCAGCCTCTGTAAAAAAAAACTACCCGGCACCCTTATCAGAGTCAACTGTATTCTACATCAGTGCTCTTTTTAATGTAAAAGGACATTCAACAATGCAGCTAAGCAAGGTCTGCCCAAAACCCACTGAATGTCAGGAGCAGGAACTGAACTGTAGAGCTCATGACTTCCAACGAGGAGAGCACAACAGATTTCACTGCTGAATGCAAATTACTGGAGATAAGATTAATTCTGTCTCTTCAGGGAAAAAAAATGACGCTTTTCACAGTCCTTAGTCGTGATTCCCCTATGAAATAATAAGATGCAGTCCCATAAATTCTTATGTAAATCCTACATCTCCATCTCACTTCAATCTGAATTGGCAGTGGATTAATTGCTTAGGTCCATCATCTTTTAACAAGAAAAAAATTACAAAACCTTGATGGTACTTATATTGGGAATGGAACAGAGTATAATAATTAAAAATGAATTACAAACTTGCTCATGACAGAGTGCTACTCGAGGAAAGGTTGAGTCACTAAAAATTTAGCTGATTAAATTTCTCAAGCACTGCATGAGTTACAGTAGTAATGGATAGCATTAATGACAGCCTGCCATCAGACAGAACATTCTGACAGTCTTTTTGGCATAAAGAGTCCTGTATAAAACAGATATCTGTGTTGAGGGCTTCACTAGCAAGTTAAGAATAGATAGAGATGAATGATAGAGAAGAATTCTAGAGAAGATTCTAGAAGAACAGATAGAGATAGATGAGTTTACATCTCAAAAACCCAGTCCTACAACAGACGATACTAGAAGGACAAAAGGATGAAGTAAATCTAGACAGTCAATAATGTTCAGCCTTCCTTTTGTAGGTACAATGTGAAGTATTCAGGCCAGACTGCAGAATTACGCTTCATGTTATTAGGAAGCAGACTGATCCTGAAGGTCTGAAGAACAATGATGTTTAAAGATGTAAAATCAAGGCTGTTGTGTGAACTGACTTGAAGCATCTTCGGACATCCTGATCAAAACCAGATATTGAGCTTCTTCAAATTCAAGCATGTTTTGACATGCTTGATCTAAGTTAATTTCTTTACCTATGCTTAATTTTGTTTAAACCTACAATGCCTTAAAAAACGGTGCATAAAATTAAAGTTATTTAGACATTGAACATTTCTCCTATTCAAAAAAAAAAAAAAAAGAGATCTTTCAAAGATCTCTGGCTGAACACAGAATGGATCTCAAGCCATTGCTCTCCAATTTGCCATGAGATGTCACTTAAGATTCTCTAATGCAAAAACACACTGTAAATAAGTGCATGCTTATATAAAAACCCATGAAATAAAATGATCTCCAAATGAAATAAAATCTTTGGAGATATGTTCACTTTTTCCTCCAAGAGACAGACAAAATTGTTTTGCTACAGATGTTTTCAAGTTACAGATCTAAAGCAATCTTGATAAACAGATTAACGGCTTAATTTCATTTCTGTAAAAACAGAAACATACAAAAAGTGATGGAATGATCATTTGAAATTATTTTTCTGATATTTTTCTTCTTACCACATTGGGGTCTCAATTCACACTCTCTTAACAGTAGTGACTTTAATCATAGCCTTATTATGACAATAACAACAAAACATAAAAGGAAACATCCCTCATAATGACAAAGGAAGGTATACATGGGCCACTGAATCTCAGTTAGAAACCCAACTGACGACGAATTTGTCAGTGCACTGGCAATAAATTGACCAAATTAGGTTTCCTGCTCATCTTATACAAAGAAATAAACCTAATTGATGTAAAAGAATCACTTCTAAAAAGGCTATGGCCATTGAAAACCTGAACTGCTATTAGTAGACTAGCAAAGGCATGAAAAAAGAAAAACCTGCCAGTGTCTTGCCAGTATTCCCTTAAAGGCAGAAATTATCATCATGTTCTTGTATTACTCAGTGAAAGCATTCCCTCTGAAAGCATGTGATAACTATTTGTAGCTTCAGAATGCTGTCTGCTTCAATTCTAATTTAGTGTGTGGCTTACCTAGCCTCCACATCATTAGTGCTTACATAGATAACATTCCATATAAAAAGCAAACTGGTTCCTCAAAAATTCTGCAAGGAAATCAGCGTGTAAGTGCCAGCTGAAAAGAAAGACAATATTGTGCTACTCAGAGATTTTTACCAGCGCACAGCACAGGAGGCGAAGACACTTTTTCTGGGGCTCTTACCTCACCTACATGCTTCACACACTCAAATGACATATGCTATAGAGAGTCGGCAATGTATGAATTTTCCTGGCAACTCTAAACGGAAACAAACTGCATAGCCTTGACATTGCTTCATGCTATGTTGCCTGAGATACAAACTCAATTAACTTTTCACAAAGTTCAATAGAGATTCTACAGGATTGCTAAGATCACTGGGATCAAGATGCTCCTCCATCTTCTTTGGAAGCACAGCAACATATCATCATAGTACCAGCCACAAACAACTAAATGGGCTGTAGAGACATTTTAAAGTAATATATGCCATAGCTCTGAGAAGAGCCTATTTCAACAATATCAGGGAGCTGTAAAGCATTTTGCAACCATTTCTTATAATTTAAACGTTTGTATTTAGCTCCTGTTATTGCCTTCTAAGCATTCTTCTTAAATTCTATCATGTAAAAATCATGAAGCTGGGAATATATTTTAAGAAAATATAGGAGCATGTACCTAAGCAGCAAAGGGAAAAAAACCCACACCATCAAGCCATTTGTGAATAAAAAGAGTTACTGAATGGAGTTTTATGTCCTGAAATGTGAAGACCTGTTAGCTTCTTACACTTCCTGAATATGGTCATATTTTATGTGCTGTTAAGATGTGCATGTGAATAAGAAATTGCACCTCTTCTACTTTGATAAGCATTCCGCCACGCAAAAGCTCACAAACATTTCCCTCACATCTATCCAGGAATCATTATTTTTAAAAAAATAATAGAAAATTGGCACTTTCCCATCAAATCTTTTTTTTTTTAAAGGGAAAAAAAAAAAAAAAAAGCAGAAAGCAGCATCTTTTGCAGACCACAGCAGTTTTATTGAATGGCAAATGCTCATTACTATGCACTGATATGCAGAAGATATTACTGACAATTCCCAGTGTTCCCTCTTTCATAAACAGACTGTTGATGGCTGATGCATAATCCATCCAAGCAGTGCAATAAAAGGAAAAACATCACAAAATGTACACAGGGCGGTCCAAACACTAGGTGCCAAAACTGCCACAGAGAGTAGACAATACATATTCTTGACTGCACACAACTCTCACAGTCAATCGAATTATTCGTGAAGGAATGTAAACTCTGACACCTCACCCACAGATTACTGTGTTCTCAGATACTTCTCAAGCATTACTGGAAAAGCACTTCCCTTCATTTAATAGGGTATTAAAACTAAGAAAAACTGTCCTGATATGATACTGCTGAATGCTGATGGTTTAATTCCTTGCGGTGCATGGGATAATACCAGAAAAAATATTACCTTATATGATAAATCTACTCAAATTTGCCTAGAAAGCCCAAGTCAAAACACACCAAATCCTATGTAATGTGAATGCAACAACAAATCATCAATTGGGATAACACTTTTTGGCCTCAAGTGTTATTTGTAGAGAAGTTCTTCATAATAAATATTTAATTTTAATGTCTATACATACAGCTTCTAGCATACTGGTTGTCTTAATGTCAACTTAGGCCTCTAGGTGTTTTTTGTAATACAAACCACAGATGTAACAAGAGCTGGAGAAGTATTTATTATGAATAATTTGTGGCAAGTTTTAAGATTAGTTTTGAAACCAACTGCTCACAAAGACTTGTAATTTGCAAGCAGCAAAACAGTATCTGTGAATCAATCAGTAGACATTATTCCAGTGCAATCAAAGCTCTCCCTGAGTGCTCCAGCAGTCAATGAGGCTGGCCATGCTTGCTGGAAAGCATAGAGTGGCTGGCACGACCATGCGGGATCCCTTGAGAGTACAGAGAGGAAGAGCCATTGATGCAGAACCGAGTCAGGAAGGGCTGGCAGGAACAGATACCAGTGAACAGATCCAGTAGGAATAGTCTGTAGTAAAGACAGGGACACATGCTCCTGGCCGCTAAAGCTATGAAGATCAGCAACACAGATGGCCAACTCTAACTAGACTCCATTATCTAACAGAGGAACCATGGCTTAAGAGGTTTTGCCTAGAGCCCAGGAAAATCAGGGCCCAGTTTAATCACAGAATCACAGCCTGGTTTGGGTTGGAAGGGACCTTAAAGCTCATCCAGTTCCAGCTCCCTGCCATGAGCAGGGACACCTTCCACTAGACCTGGTTGTTCCAAGCCCCATCCAACCTGGCCTACAATAAGCCACAACACGGGCAGCTCTTGGCTGTCTTGGCAAGACCCTCTTCCCCAGCAGGTCTTGTGCTTTCCCAGCTGTTTTGAGGGAGAAGATAGAATAAGTGAGGAAAAAGAAGGGTCAGGAAATCCAGTTAGAAAACTATCTCAGAAAGATGAGCTTTCTGTATTTTAGTCTTGTCAGAGGTGACAGCTGCTGTAGGACTGCGACATCTGCCACAAGATCCTCACACTCCATTCTTCCCAATTCCATCTCCAGCAACAGTAATAGGGGCAGCAGTTATCTGTGTTGGCAGGAAGGTTTTAGGCCAGTCTGGCTCCTTATTCTGATGCACCAGAAAATCTGACAGCCTATTTCCTTGCACCCTGCAGCGTGACAGTGACATATGCCTACCTGCTTAAACTTTGAGCTGACACTAGTTGGTTTCCTGTAACCACAAAAAACAGATTCGTGGTGAGATCCAAAAAGTGAGGACAGGAGTCAGCCCATCTCAGTAATTTCATTCTCAATGGTAGGAAAAAGATTTAGTTGGGATGATAGCCAATTAGGAGAGTGGTTGGAGTGAAGGAAAAGAGGTAAGTAATTCTGCCTCTTTTGGTGCAACAGATTTTTCAACACAATCTGTTACTGTACTTACTTTCTCCTCCCCTTTTTCCCCTTTGTTTTCTTTCAAAAACAATAATCCTTTCTTCTCTCTTCCCCCATGTCAGTATGACATAAAAGCAACCCTTCAGTGTGACAGTCCTTCATATATTTAAAGCCAAAGCCAAAGCCAATGCAGGAGTTAACAGAAACTAAGAGTTCATTCACCTTTAACTTCCTGTTTCCAGAAACTTAATTATTACATGTAATACAACCCTNNNCCTACTTTATAATCCCGTTAGTGTATTTCCAGTACAAGTCCTTTATGGTAACATTCAAATATCTCACTGCCTTTTGCTCCTCAAATATGAAATCTAACCCTTGTTTATGACATACCAACTAATACTGTGCAGCTGTAATTGTAGGAATGGGATGTCACTAACACAATTTCATTAGTTTCAATGAAGGGTAAACAAAGAAAATTACAGAAACAGATAGGAAGTTATGCTCTAACTTTCATATTTTAGAAACTTTTCATTATGTAATTCTTATTTCTTTTTAGCTACAAATTTAAAAGAGGTATGAGAATATTACTATCCACAGGCTTACCAGGATATGAAACTTTCCGCTGTGAAATTTGTGGCTCTATCACAGTAACTGAACTATGCTGAAATGTCAGCAACATGTTGTCATTGTTATTAAGATGTCTGAATTGAACCAGATTTACAACTGGAAAAGAGAGAGCACCTAATTCCAGCCTAGGAACATACACCGTGCTGTCACTGCTGCTAGTGCTGCCTATGCCCCTTTTATAAAACAAGATTTGTTCATTTCTTTAATGCTCATATGGGAATTAAATTACAAAGTAGAAACACAAGAAAAAAATTGCACAGGGCATTAAATACGTATTAAGTAGTATATTCAGTGTTAGCTTTTCAGTTCTGCAGTTTTTTTCAGGGTGCATCAGCTAAATTAGCATCCTATCTCTAAACTCAGACATATGCATTACAGTTACTTCTATCAAGATATATACATATCTATCAAGATATAAAGGTTACTAAAATCTGCATCCCAGGCTGCCTTCCTAAGTTATAAGAAAAACTAAAGTTTTGAATTTCCACCGCATTTAAGGCGTTGATTTATTGATATTTAGGAAAAGAAAAACAAACCCACAAAGGTCAAATCAATATATAAGAACAATTGTAACAGTAATTTGTGGCAGGTAGAACTGGTAAGTGAAAACATGACTGATAAGGTCACCAACTTCAGTATTTGAGTTTGCTTATTCCACCTACATTCTTGAAAATGCTATAATCTTTGCCATACTCTATACATGGCATGGCAGTGCTCTTCGTCTTACTAATACAGGAAACCAAAGGAGAGTAAAGAAAGAAGTTTTCAGCAAAATTAGAAAGATTAAAACAAAATTCCTTCTGTGAAGCAACAGTTAAAAGGAGCACAAATTGATGTGGACCATTAACCAGGGGTCAGGCAGCACTAGCTTTCTTAATAAAAGGTTGCAATTAAAAGGATACAAAATGTCACAAGAGAGGTTACTTGCATTTTTCCCTTTGAAATGTGTTTCCATTATATATTTTCTTTAAATAATTACATAATTGGACCATATGCTGTATGGAAAGCAACTCAATCATGAACTTGCTTTGGGTTCCTAATTGCTGCCATGGCTAATATTGGCAGCCTCAATGATTAAAATATTCTTCAGACAGACATACACACAAATGTGTAGTTTTAACTAACACAGTTTGTTTCTAATTATTTGCCTTATGTCAGTTGATAATTTAGGGTATACATAGGACATATTTCCCAATTAATCTCTCAGAACCCTGAAGCAAGAACTTCTTTTGTATGTAACAGCTGGCATTTTCAAATACATAAGTCCAAAGCTGGAGTTCAAAAACCCTCTAAGATACCTTGGAAAGCAGTTTTTGTAATACTGCAAAACTGAAAATGCTGCTATTAAAAATGAGTGATTTCCAGCCTAAATAATGCAATTTTAGATTAATGAAAGCAGTAGACCGAGAATGAACACTCACTTCAAGAAATGTGCAGCATGTGCTTTTATAGTGACAGAACACTCTACAAACCTGAAAGGTTTCCAGCTAAAACACAGGCACAAAACAAAATGACCAGTCACAATTACTGAAAAGCACTAAGTAGTTAGGGCTCAAGATATCTAAAAAATTGTCACTTTTGGTACCTGCTGTTAAAACTGATGAACAGAGATGACAACAATTATGACATATGAATAGACTTTATACAGACTTCTTTAAGCAAAACTCAACAAATTTCCTCATCTATAAACAGCAATTTTTGTTAGTTCTACTTAGGTTTACCTGGCAAACTGAAGATAAACTGAAAAATGGTTTTACCAGATTCATAATGGAATTCCTAGTCATGACCAGAAAAGATGCACACACATTTTTACTTCCTCTACATCAGTCTAAAATACTGCATTTCAAATTTTGTCTTCATTTTCTCCAGACCAACACAGTGATTCTCAATTTTCTATGTCTTCCTTCAGTAGCATAAAGCTACCAGCTGTTTTGAGGATGGTCTCTCAACCTTGTTTGCTGGAACTTGACTACTTCCCACAAGTAAATCACAAAATAGAATGAGACACTCCTAAAGGTACACACCATGCGGTTAGTGCTTGTCATGGAATATGGAAAAGAGCAGACCCAGGATGTGATGAGAGGATCCTAATCCCCTATAGGTTAGCATGCTGAGCTATTTCAAGTCTTGCATTTCCATTACAACACTTATAATTTTACCCTTTGGACAGAAAGAAAAGTAGTTGTGAAAAGACATTTACATGGCCACAATTTCATAAGACAATATTTCTCTGCCTCTATTTACATCTTGGAATCCAAATTGAGACTCAAATACACCACATGCACCTCAGCAACTTCAAATGCAGATCCATCCAGTGAGGGAGTTACAAACTCCTGAATTTCAGCAGACAGAAAATGATGTTGCATCACAGGTTAGTTACTGGTTTCCCATGTCCCACTTTAAAGTGTGGTGATTTACTGGTTCTTTTAACAAATTTATTCTGTTGCTATGGTGACAGTTAATCTCTGTCATTAGCAGCAAACCACCAAGGCACACCTTTCTGTAAACAACTGCAATATTCTGAGACACAACAATTAAGAAATTGGATTAGCTTTGAGGAAATTAATGTATAACCTCACAGTAAGAAGCCCAAATAATCTTTATCTCCTTACCACATTTATTTTTGTCATTAGAGTGAACATGGCTAAGGAAAGGCAATCATCTGAACGAAGCATTTGGATGAATGTACTATCCAAAGCCTGGGGAGAAGAGGCTGCTGTGGTGATGATGGGACAGAAGAGATGATATGTTAAATTACTTTTTCTCCACTTCTAACACATTTCAGTGGGTATGCAATAGTGGCATGCCTATAACTTTAGTAAAATAGTGGGATGGGCATTGAATTGAGAAAACTATGCATTCTAGTTAGAAATCTTTTCATAACATATTCAATGCCTCCATAGGAAGCCTAAACTGAAAACTCCATGCAGCCCCCAGAATACGTTGCAGCCCCACTAAGGGCAGAGTGTTGGCTTGAAGTTTACATTGTGATGGTGCAGACTCAAACCTCTCTCCTCAACACTTCATTACACCGCTTTCATTATTTTCTATCAGGAGAAGGCATACACAAGACCATTTAACTTGGCCAACAGCTTTCAATGCTTCAGCAGATTGTCTCCACTGGATCACTTATTTTTAGTATTTACCATTAAATGCAATCTAGCAAAGTACTGAATAAAAGTTGAATACTTTTGTTCGTGTTTCAACACTCGTCAGAGTTTTACACTTCTCTCACGATCTGAAGTTTCATGAAGTCTTTAAATTATCCATTTTACCATGCCTATTCTTGCAAATAGTTTGAAGAAATCACCTATTTCTGCACTGCTCTTTATAATCACCAGTTAATCATTTTCATTTGCTTTATTAACTCAATTTGAGTTACAATATCATTGCTGCTAACAATTTCTTAAACACTTCAAATTTCTCTATTAAATGATTCACTGTGTGTTACATTGATACTTAAATTCCTTCGGGCATTTTAATATTCCCCCAACATCAGCTGCTTCACAATCAAACTTTTGTTTCTTTACTTATTCTTAAGTGTATGTTCAGATAATACTATGATCATCACTTCCAATGTGCTCCTTTTTTATTAGACTTTTCTTCTTCACAGGATTCGCTCCTCAATAGCCTTTGATTACATGGATTGTTCATGAATTGTCCAAAGTAATGCAGCATTATCATTAAAAATATATATTTGAAATAATACAGCAATTAAAATCTCAAGAATTAAAATCCTCCATGTCAAAGTTCTGGCTCTCTTCAGATTCTTTCTTTCTTCTAAATCAGCAATATATTTTGTTATCTGCTTTTCTTAACTGCCCTCAAGGGCTCTAACAACTGGATTACTTTATTGTTCTTATCTATTAAAGCTTCCTGACATGTCAGCCAAAATACATACCTATTTCTCTGTAACATGATCTCATATCAATGGAATCATAACATTGCATTGGTTTTCTTGTTTATTCTACAGTAAAATGCTGTAGTATTCAATGTTAAAATGTCAGTGATTTTCTCCTGGAAAAGCTCTGATTTCTGTTTAGTAGACTGCACTGGGTATGGTTCTGGTGTTTTGTTCTCTTCACATTTTCATCAATTCTTATAGGTTAAGCATTAAGGGGTCCTAAAGTTGAACTTTACCTTCATTTTTCCCCCATTTTCTTCATATCTGGTCTAGAAGTATCTGCTACATAATTCAAGTCAACTTGTTTTCTCCTCACAGGACTCCTGTGTGGTTTTGAGCAGTAGTTTTACCAGTGTCACTGTTCCACATGCATGCAAAATCACTCAAAAACCTGACAGTAAACCTGTATTATCAGCAGCTCCCATCACAGCAGGATCATCTTTATACTGTGTTACCAGAGAAAGAACTAAAGATAGAGACAAGATACGACTATGATATTGCCGAGGAGGTGAAAAAGCCCTGCCAGGCAACTCTATTAACCACTGCATCTGAGTCAGGTAGAGAGAAACAGAACTACCGCAACCATTATGGGATATACATCCAAGAAACAATGGCCCCGGAATAACTATAACATGGAGGAATTACTATGTCATGAGTTGGTGTCAACACATTACGAATAGTGGTATCTCCAAGTGATAGTTTTCAACACACAGAAAACAAAGTATCTTGGAACAGTGAATATGCTACGGCTCCAGATGTTAGATGTCTACATTGCTTGTTTTCATCATAAAATGTACCTATTAAAGTCTTCTGCGAGGTAAGGAAAATCTCTTACGCTACTGAAACCATCCCTCTAGTCAGCGAGCAGTTACTTTTGAACAAGTACAAAACAGTATGTACAAGGTGCCATCTAGTCAGCTGCACATAGTCCCCACTAAATCCCGTTTATTATTCATTTCCATCAACAACATTAATATACCAGTGAAGGCAAATTCTATTTAATATCATCTTAAGTACTTCACGTTTCTCTAAAGCAGCATATTGCTGCAATATGCTTCTGCTGCTGAGAGACAAGATCTTCTGTATCAAAAGTACACTAATCTTTTAAAAGATGTCTGGGGATGGCAGGATTTGGATTTGCTTTGTCTTGATAAAGAGCTGTGCTGGAAAATCCAAGACCAAAAGATTGATGATGAATATCAAGATCACCTATACGCCAGTGGGAGAAGCCAAGCGAGGACAGGCGATAGAGCTTTTCTATTGACTCACAGTATGAAGAATTAACTTTTTCATCTTACCTGCTATGAAATTAATCATA
>JBCJKH010073475.1:0-15028 GCA_039877255.1 Loriculus beryllinus | reverse complement strand
GCCCCCGCCGCTGCCCGAGCCCCGTCCCCGGTCACTGAACTCCCCTCGGGTCGTGTGTGTGTGTGTGTCACCCCCCCCCGCAGGAAGAAGAGCTTCTCCATCAGCTTCGCCGCTCGCGACCCACAGGGCCAGGAGAGCTTCGTGCCGCTGCTGAGCGATGGGGACCTGGCGGCCGCCTTCGCCTGCGCCCGGCCCGCTCTGCGCCTGCGCCTCGACGTGCGGCCCCCAGCCGAGAGTGAGGGGGAGCATCTGGGGGGGTCACAGGGAGAAGACAGCCTGGTCCCCAATGAGGCCTCCATCTCCCTATCGCCCTATACCCGCATTTCCCTACTCCGCTACACTGCCATCTCTGTGCTCCTCTCCCGCTATTCCCCCGTGGTCCCGTCCCCTTCAACTTCTGTCTCCCTATGGCCATTAATGCCTCCATCTCCCTTTTCGTCCTGTTTGCTCCCTCCTGAGGGGGAGCACCAATGAGGGGTGCCCACGTGTGGGTGTCAGGAAGGTGACCCTGGTGCCTGGGTGCCCAGTGGTCTGACCGCAGCCTGTGGGTGCTGCAGGCCCACTGCTGGAGGACTGGGACATCATCAGCCCGCGGGAGGTGGCGGCGGTGGAGCCGCTCCCTGAGCGCCGCTCGCTGCTGGCTGCGGCTCTGCCCTTCACCCAGGCCCTGCTGGCACAGGTGAGTGGGGCTTGGGGCGTCCCCTCCACTCCCAGTGCTCCCAGTCCCCTTCCGCCTCCATCCCGGACGCATTCCCCGCAGGTTGGCCGGACGCTGGCCCGGGCGCAGGCTGCCCTGGCATGGCCTGAGGGGTCCCCTCCCTCGCCCCCGCCGCCGCCTCCCCCCTGCGCCCCACTGAGCGACGCCGACCTCCGCACCTACCTGGGTCCTGGTGGGCGGCTGCTGCGGCCCCACGACCTGCGGCTCCACGTCTACCATGGTGGCGTCGAGCCCGGCCTGCGCAAGGTGTGTGCTCCCCATGTGCGGCGTTCCCTCTCCTCCTTTCCCCCGGATGATGTGGGTCAGATCCAGCTGGGAGCTCAGCCCTTTCTGGGTGGCTCCCCCCTGTTTCTGTACTGGGCGTGAGGTGCTGTGCGGGTCTTGTCTGTGCTCCTTCCTGCTTTCTGAAGGGGCTCCAAGGGTGCTGGGGAGGGACCCTCACCAGAGGCTGCAGCAATAGGGCAAGGGGGGATGCGTTCAAACTGGAACAGGGGAAGTTCAGGTTGGATCTAAGGAAGCTCTTCCCTGTGCGGGTGGTGGGACACTGGAATGACTTGTCCAAAGAGGACAATGATCCATCCCTGCAATGCATTGGATGGGACTCATGCGCCACCCTACTGATGCGTCCCTGCCCACCCAACCACCTCATTCAACCTTCCCCCCCCCCGGCTCCGCACCCTGACCCCGTGCCCGTCCTGCTGCAGGTGGTGTGGCGTTACCTGCTCAACGTCTTCCCGCCGGGGCTCTCGGGGCAGGAGCGCTTGGCTCACCTGCGCCGCAAGGCGGGCGAGTACGCGGCGCTGAAGGAGGCGCTGGCGGCACGGGCGGCCCCTGCCGAGCTGGCGCTGGTGGCGGCCGCCGTGCGCAAGGACGTGGTGCGCACCGACCGCGGGCACCCCTACTTCGGCGGCCCCGAGGAGGGGCACCCGCACTTGGCTGCGCTGCAGGCGCTGCTCACCACCTTCGCGCTGGGCCACCCGCGCCTCTCCTACTGCCAGGGCATGTCGGACGTGGCGGCGCCGCTCTTGGCCGTGCTGGACGATGAGGCTCAAGCTTTCCTCTGCTTCTGCTCCCTCATGCGCCGCCTCGGACCCCGCTTCCGGCCCGGCGGCCGGGGCCTGGCCCGTGCCTTTGCCCACCTCCGGCGCCTCCTGCGCCGTGCGGATCCCCCGTTCTGGGCCTTCCTGGCGGCCCGTGGCGCCCACGACCTCCTCTTCTGCTATCGCTGGCTCCTGCTGGAGCTCAAGCGTGAGTTTGCCTTCGAGGATGCCCTCAGGGTGCTGGAGATCACTTGGAGCTCGCTGCCGCCTGCCCCCCCGCCCCCCCCCGATGGGGTTCCCCTCCTTGGAGCCCCCCTGGGCCCGCGCCGGGCTCGCCGGGGGCTGCAGGAGCGGCGCGGGCTGAGGCCGCGGCCCCCCCGGCGGCTCCGGCGGCAGCGGCAGCGCGTGGGGGCTGCTGTGGGTGAGCGGGAGGGCTCCAGTGATGGCTCCAGGGTCTCTGTGGGTGCCCCAGAGGCTCCCAAGGGGTTTGGGGGTGAGCAAGAGGCACCGAAGAGCTCCAGGGGTGTCCCAGAGGGGCTTGGGAGCTCCGGGGTTATCCAGAGCTGTGGGGATGAGCAAGAAGGGCTCCAGAGCTCCAACACCATCGAGGATGGTTCTGGGGGCAGCTGTGAGAAGCTTGAGGTCTTTGGGGACGGCCAAGCTTGTCCTGACCAAAAGGCCTGGGAGATACCCCAGGATGTCCCTGGCAGTAACAAGGACCTTGGGGAGGCCCCCAGGGATCTCCAAGAGCATCCCAAAGCCTCCAGTGATGGTGGCCAGGATGCCGGTGGCCCCGGGGACGCGGAAGAAGCCCAGGAGCCAGGTGTCTCCAAGCAGACCCGTGAAGCTCACCGCATCTCCAAGAAGCCGCGTGGAGATCAGGATGCCCTGGAGAAGTCCATCCGTGACCACAGTGCTTCCAAGGCAATCGGAGGACACCCCTATGTGCCCAAAGACATCAGGGAAGACCCTGAGCTCCTCCATGTGCTTGGTGACACCCTCAAGGAGGTCAGCGGCAACTACTCCCGCTCCCTTGGACAGGGTGGTGAAGACCCCACAGAGGTTGGTAGAGACCCCAAAGAGGGTGAAGACCCCACAGAGGTCCCTGAAGACACCAGTGAGGTTGATGGAGACCCCAAAGAGGTCAGTAAAGGCCCCAATGAGGTTGATGGTGACCCCAGAGAGGTTGGTGTGGATCCCATAGAGGTACATGAGGACCCCATAGAGGTACATGAGGATCCCATAGAGTTATGTGAAGCCCCCGTAGAGGTCCAGGAGGACCCCATAGAGTTACATGAGGCCCCCGGTGCGGGCAGCAGCCCTGCTGAGGACCCTTGGGGAGGCGCTTGGCCTTGGGAAGCCTCAAGTTCCTCTTCTTCTTCCTCCTCCTCCTCCTCCTCAGAGGACGAGGTCGGGGTGGAGGACGACGGGGCCCCGCTGCCGCCGCCGGAAGAGCTGGGCCAGGGGAACCCCTTCCTGCTCTTCCTGTGCCTGGCCATGCTGCTGGAGCAGCGGGAGGCGGTGATGGCGCGCGCCGGCGACTACAACGAGGTGGCCATGCACTTCGACCGCCTGGTGCGGCGGCACCACCTGCCCCGCGTCCTGCACCGCGCCAAGGGGCTCTTCGCGCGCTACCTGGAGGGCTGGGGGGGAGCCCCCCCGGGGGCGAACGGCACGGGGTAAATGGAGGGGGGGGGAGGGATGGGGGCGTTCAAAAGGGGAATGGGGGGGAGGGGGGAATGGGGGAACGCTGTGAGTGATGTGGGGGGGTTGTGGGGCATCCTGGGGAGCCGTAGGGCGACGTGGGCACCCCCACATGGGGACCCGTAGGGTAATGTGGGGGCACTGTGAGGAGCCCTAGGTCGGTATGGGGACCCATAGGGCAAGGTGGGGATCCCGTGGACAGCACGTGGGGACCTCTTGGTCCTATTTGGGGACCCACAGACCACTGTGGGAACTTCCCAGGTCAATGTGGACACCTGTAGGCCCATATGAGGGCCCCATTGACCTCCTGTAGGGGACCTATAAGGAACAAATGGACCCCTCGGAGACAGCTCCGTATGAACCACTACATCCCAGCTGGGAACTCCTACATCTACATTGCCTTGGGCCAGACGAGTATGGACCATCACGGACCAGGACGGGTCTGTGTTGGATCAGTACAGCTCCATCGAGTGGAATCTGCGCATTGACGTTGCCTTCAGCACTCCCAGTATGGACCAGTAAGGACCAGCATGGCAGCCCAGTGGGAGTTCTTCACCTGTGTGGCCTTGTGTCCTCCCACTATGGAACTGTATGGACCGGTGGGGCGCACTGACTGGTATCTAATGCACATATGGCTTCTTCCAGTATGGACCATTGCAGCCCAGTTCCTGCCCCTTGCCCCGGGTTCCTTTTACCCCCTCCTTATTTATTGACCCCTCCCCCGGGGGGGGTATTTCAGCATCTGGGATCTGTGCGGTGCTGGAGACGTCAATAAACCTGATGCCTGTGACTGATGTTTGGGATTCCCAGTATGGGCTGGGGGGGGGTCCCTCTATGGGATGGGAAGCAATGATGGTCTCTGTTGTGGTGTGGTAAAGAGGGGTGGGATCTTCCGAGTGTTCCCGTGTCCCTCCCGGGGTCCCCA
Organism: Loriculus beryllinus; assembly: GCA_039877255.1. Lineage (NCBI taxonomy): Eukaryota > Metazoa > Chordata > Aves > Psittaciformes > Psittacidae > Loriculus > Loriculus beryllinus. Next base: position 10,641 of record JBCJKH010073475.1, on the reverse strand, counting down.
GTTTGGTCCCATCGCTGCCTGCATTGGCTGAGGCTCTTCCCATCGCTTCCCATTGCCTCCTGTTGCCCCTCGTTGCCCCTCGTCACCTCCCATTGCCTCCCAGTTCCCCCCCAGTTCTCCCCCCACCCCGGAGGTGACGTCTCAGCCTCCTCAGGCCTTTGGGTGCTTCCGGGCGGAAGAGGCCTCCGCAGGGACCCGGGCACAGGGGGGGTCCCAGGCACCGGGGGGTCCCAGCGCACCCAGGCATGAGCCGGGGGGCGGCCCCGGGGGGGGCCCACGTCCCCTCAGCGCTGCTGCAGCCCCAGGAGAACCTGCGGCTGTTTGAGTTCCTGGGCAGGAAATGTGTGGTGAGGGGGGGGGGGGGGTGGAGGGAATTGGGGTGCGGGGGGTCCCATGGGGCCCATAAAGCATTTAGGGGCCTCCTTGGGGGTCTCATTGGGATAAACGGGGCTCTTGAGGAAGCTGGGGGGGCAAACAGCTTACAGGTATTACATTTAGCTATACATATGTGTAGCATTTCCTCATCAGTGAACATCTTTAGTGTCCTTGCCTTTCTTCCCTTCAGTCATCCTGATACCATAATACAACAGTTTTTGCAGCAAGAGGTGTCTCAGCACCTCCAAGTCACATCATTTTGTGGCTGCTGACAGATGTCACCATGAGGAGGGAACAGAGACAACAGACATTCGTTCTGCAGGATGTGCCACAAAAGTGTTCTGGGGAGCAGCCTGTAGAAAATGCTATAAACCCTTAGTTACTTATGGTTTCCATGGCCCTACTGTCTTAAGCCATCAGTATCAAAGAAAACTTGGCACCAGCAAGGGAGAATCAAAATATGTTCCCAAAATGCTGACTTTTTTTTTTGTCCTGGCCTTCTGTAAGTGAGCCTGAATTCTTTCCTCTTTCCAAACACATACTGCTTCATTCCAGAATATAGGAGATAATTTTTCCTCTACAGAAGGAAATAATACAAGAAGATTACACAAATGAAACGTTGATGACTCTTCCACTGACTTTTCCTGCAGCATTTTCTATTGAATGCTATTTTCCACAGACATATATACATATATACTTATAACGTATCTGCATAGGTGTTATTTTTCCTACACTCTCAAATTCTGATGTCTTCTCCAGCTCTACTGCATTCTTTATCATCTATTCTCCTTGTCTGTAGGTTAAAATATTATATTTTTAAAAGCCTGTCTTTCTATTAGAGAAAATAAAAACATACAAATGTAATGAATCGAGCACATTACTTCTGACATGAACTTCTTTACTTAAACTGTTCATGTGCACAAACCTGTACCGGTTAGGAATTGTTAATGCAAGTGGATGTAATCAGAGCTATTCATTGCTTGCATTGATAATTTTAGCACTTTAAAAAAAAAAAAAAAAAAAAAACCTGATTATAATGATCAGTCTCTTGGAATTTGTTTTCTATTTTCTGATCCTTTTGTTTTAACTCTCTGTATGGTGCTAATAAGATAAAATGAATGCCTACTTGGAAAAAAAGAATGTTTTCTGCTTTATTCCTCTTCAGAAATTAAAACTCCTCCAATGTATTACAGATAATTGAAAAATGAAAATTATGTGCTCAATTTTAACTTACAAAAGAAAACTCTTGCAGAGCAATTCAATCTGGGAAGCCTGAAAGATAAGAAAAGCTGTTATGCAGCATTCAGATAAGGCTCTTCCCAATACTTTGCAATCAGCCATAATTCCTACTTGTTTTAATAGAAGTTTGCAGAAGGGTGGAGTACTTCTATACTGACAGCTTTCACATATGGAAAGCATGGACTTGGGAATGGAAGCTATTGACTCACAAAGCACCTAATAAGGAATCCAGCTAGGGAAAGGAGAAGTAGACCTAATGTCATCTCTACAAGCTGCACTGCCCTGGGTTTGGAAAAATGTCATGAGGCCGTAACTTACATAGATTACCAAATTGCTTTAATAGATAACCCAACTGATTGTAGACACTTGCACAACAATGTATATTGAACTGGAAAATGCCAAGATCATTGCTCTTGTCTGCTTATACGCTTGCCATACTGCAACAGTTTTCTTGCTGAAAAAACCACTATTTGGAGTAAGCAAATATTTATGTATCATTATATGCACTTCAATAAGAACTCCTATGGATTTAATTTTTTTCATTGGAATTTGTTGTTGGCAAATTTTTGAATTTGCTCTAGGAATTTCTAAGATGTTATGGTAAACAGAAATTAAAATCTCATATTGTTTTCTTTATGACTTTGTGTTCTCTTCCTATTATTACATGACATCTAAATAGCAGTTACTCTTACTGACATGTCATAATAACTGAAACATTCTGTTATTCAGATTGTCTTTCTAAAACCAACATGAACAATTGAATGTTATCTTCAGATGGAAAACAAAAAAAAAGTGAGAATATTCAGGGTAGACACCTCTGAAGACGAGATTTATTCTGTTCTTTGGAAATATGCCCCCTGTGTACGCTGAAATGAAACCAGTGCACCAGGCATCTTTGTATCGATTTACAAAACTCCTACTATTTACCATCTAGCTGTAATGGTTTCAAATAAAAGCTAAAATATAGACTAAAAGTGTACTTTAAAACATGTTTCTTGCAGTAAAACCAGACCATGCTCATACTCCTGCTTCATTTAATCTTTCCTGAGTTATCCCATATGAGTGGCTGGAAGGCAGTGCAATGAGACATATTCTTGTAATTTGCTGGATTACAAATGTTTCAGGGTTGTCTTTCAGCTTATTTTTACCACGCAGATTTTTCCATCGATCGGTTCCCTCCTTTAACATTGCGCTGGCAGAAATTAGAGAGCAATAAATCACATTGAGGGAATGGGGGGAAAGGAAGTGGGGACAGGACGTTTCAGATCAGCTTCTCAATTTAAGAAAAGCATTGGGCCAGAAAGCTTAAGTGCTGAAGAGGCTGATCTGCAGAAAGCCCGATTCAACTGGTAAGACTGCAAATTGCTCCACTGCAGCAGGGATTTCCCAACTCTCAGGAGGCTTACAGTGCATTCCACAGCTGAGACAGCATGACCTTGAAACTAGCAAGCTTTGGGGCAGACAACTCAAGCCACAGCAGCCAGGGACTGCTAAAATTACTGTTTCTGAGTGTGTGCTATGAACTATATCTGGGAACTAAGCTAGGTCTATAAAGGCTCTTTTCTGCTTTTGTTGCTGTTATTTTCAAGCTATCCTGTTTCCCGATTCAATTCAGCCACATAGTGAAACCACAGTCTGAGCATCACTTAGGAGTTTCAGCTTCTTTCATTTTTCACTACTGAAATAAAAAGGTGAGACAAGGCTTGAATTGAGCAGATCGATGCAGGCACAAAACCATTTCTTCAGAAAAAAATTTTGTAACCCTACATGCTTCTGAATATGCACACATCCATAAATCTTCAAAACACTCAGGATGGAATACTTTACAACATAAGCATACCAAGTAGGTAATTACTGGCTTGCTTACTCTTCTTGCCATTCTGCAATTTTCATTTCACTTTGCCAAAATGCTAGGCAAGAAAATATGGGCTCAGAATGACAAAGAAAGCAAAATTGAAATGCCACCCTAAATAGGTTAAAAAGACATTAAGGACAGTTTTAATGATACTGTCTGGAATGACTGCAGTGTCAAAGCATATTGAAAAAAATTTTTGAAGAGCTGCAAAATAGGCACGTAATAGGCATTCAAGCCCCTAAACTTTGCAATATGCAAGCATATAATTAGGAGACTGCTATATAATAAACACCAAGTAAGCCAGAACAATCACAAGGGGAATAACAAAATGAATACTAAAGCAGAAAAACCAAAGCCATCTGCACACTGAAAAATACCATGAATTCAAAACAGTCTGCACATAACTGAATACCTGAAAAACTATTTAGTACCAAACTGGGCAGAGAGCGGTAAAAGATGCCATAATAACAACATTCTTGTTATAAAATTCTCCAACTGTGATGAAATTAATATATAGGAACTACATGAAAAATTGATTTACAAAAGTCATTACAGAAAGAAAGAAAAATTAAATAGAGTAAGAGCTTCTAAAAATGTTTCAAATTGGAAGTTTATGTCTGCTCACTGCCAAGACTGAACCCAAATACTCCAACATTAACCTGCTACATTAACAAGAAAAGTAGGATTTATTTTTCCTATGGAGATTTACTGGAAGTCTTCTTTCTGTCCTTCTTCTGATCATAGCCACGCAAAACATGGACGCAACAGGCTGCACCAGTAACGGTTACTGCACCCTTTTCCTGACCAGTTCCAATCCACCTCCTTCACATTCCTTTTTACTAACATATTAAGTTATTAACATATTAAGTTCTTAATACCATACCTAAAACAATTACTGTTATAGAAGTGGTTTTTATTTTCCCAAACATGGAGAGTTCTTGTCTCCTCTGTCTGTTATGTAAAGGGCTCATTCTCACAAGGGCTTTATTTTCACAAGGAATTAAATAAGCAGTACAATTCACATCAACCTATATCTGTGCTGAACAAGTACTCAGCTAGTTAAATTTAGTATTGCATCTGTCACAGGAAAAAAACCTTAACCATTAGTGAAAACCATGTGAGCTGACAGCATTTCACAGGTGAGTTATTTACAGAACAGTACTTCTTCCGTTTCAATTGGCATCAGTGTTGCAACACGACATACAACCTTTGGGTGCCTGTGAAGGCTGGTAGCCAACGAAGTAGCAAATTTCCCTCCTGGAAGTCTGCAAAATCAGCAATAACACCAAGTAGAAAGAAAATAAGGTGAAAGGGAAGCAGGAAAAGTTGCAGGGAATGTAGTTTAATTAGGCTACAGTTTCATTAAACTTTGATCATTTCTCAGCAGTAAACCATTCCTCTCATCATTGTCCCAACCTATTTGGGTGGCTGCCTATTTGCCCACTGACACGGTGGCAGTCTTTTAGCCGTCTTTGGCTAAAAATGAAAGGAGAGCTGATGACTGTTATTTGTTACCCTCTGGCCTTACAAATAATAGGTAGTTCGATGCCATTTGCCTTCTTCCTGCCAGCACATTTCCAGCCTGATTTATGGAATAACCAAACCCTTGTGGTTCTTCTTTGACCATGGATACAGTTGGAGAAAAAGTAAAGCAGCACAAAACAAAGAAAGTTGAGCAGTAAGAAGGAAAAATTTCCTCCTTTCTCCCTTTCAATCCCAAGCAGAGCACAATAGTCCTCAGCATGGGCTGTCAAATACATTCCTGATCAAATAGGTGAGGAAGAGAGGAGTAAAGCTGTCCTTTAGCAGTGATGGAGCATCAGAGTAAAAAGGAACTGGTTGTAGTTGTTACTCTATCCCCACCATGCACAATGTGACTTTTTCTAGCTCTTGGATAATATTCTCAGTGGATTATTCTCACCTTCCAGGCAGATGTGCAACAGAAGAATTAAGAAGTGGCTTCTCTGCAGAAAGCCCCAGACTCAGGTTTTGTGCTACATAAAAAAAAGGCATCCACATAGAATGCTGTTAGAAGACGTCAGACTTAGTCTGGGTAAGTAGAGATCTTACCTGGGCATGCAAGGTATTTTTAACTGTTTATGTTCATTGTCTCCTCTGGACCCTTCTTAATATTTGCTTGTGTATTGTTTAAAGGTAAATGAGAAATTTAATGTTAGAGTTCTGTATTTTTTACTGTACATTATTTCTATAAAATAGAAAATAGAAAATAATACCTTTTATATAATATAAAATATTATACTTGGCAATATTGATCAGTATAAATTACGCATGACTCATTTTGAATTACTTCAATACCCAATTTCTCCTCTTGCCAGTAGGAATAAATTAATTATAACATCAGGAGACATTGTAGAAAGGTTAAAAACAGGCATGCATGCGTTCAATCTACTGCAAACTAAAAAGTTTAGGTTAATGAAATGTCTGAGGAAAAGACTCTTATTAATTAGCAGGTTCACAACATTCTTCACAGCTATATTTTAGAGATGCCAAACTGTAATATATTAACACTGTAGGCAAAAGCTGCATCTCCATCTAGAGAATCATTTCAAGCTTATTTTATTAAATCTTGGATCTTTTTTCTAGTGATTTGTATGCCATAAACACTATCTTTTCTTCAAAGTCTTGCATGAAACAGAAACCAAGTGCCATGTTTATGGCCCTGTAGATAATGGGACAAAACTACTGAAAGAGCTCCAGTTATATTTATTTTTATAAAGATTCATTAACATCATACCTCAGGCAGGGAAGTTTTTATAGGTTTTTTTTCCCCTTTCATTGACTTTATATATGATATAATCTGTTTTCTCCTTTTCATTGCAATGAGCAGAATATTTTCGTTGACTTTGGCAAGTACTTCAAACCTAGTAAACAAAAGAAGTACAGTACCTTGCAACCTAACAAACTTGGAGCTTCGTACATAATATGCAGAGAACACATGGAGCAATGAGTACTGGCACTAGCTATCACACTGCTCCAGTCCTTCAACTGAAATCTGAAAGCAGATTATTATAATGCTTTGTTTTTGATCTTTTCAGCCTTTGTGCTTTGAAGAATGTCAATAATGTTATTATTCATTGGGATTGCTTTTGTGAGACACTTCTACTTTTTAAGCACGAAGCTTGTTCTGTCACTGAGAATCACCTTTAAGAATCAAGCAGTAAACTCGCATTTGTGGTCCTGTGGGTTGTTTTTGTTGGGAGGAAAAACCACTGCTGGAAGGAGGTTAAGGAACGGGTGAGCTGCCAGATTCTCAGGCAGTTCCAGGGATGTTCTGTGCCTGAGTGGGCAGGGGAAGGAGGAGCTGATTGATGAGCCAAGTTTGGGTGGCACGGCTCCCAGTGAAGAGTGTACCAGGGTGGAAAGCAGTGCTTACTGAAGGCAGCACTTCTTCAGCTGACAGACAGTTCGGGATCCAGCTCTGACTTTAAATAAACTGTTTGGCTCAGCCTGGGATGAAACTGTGTCAGTGAACAAAGTGAATCCCCTGGAGGACAAGACCCTTAGTTCTTTTCCCAGATAAGACTGCACCCAAAAATCTCCCCCCTTTCCTCTGAGCATGTTCCAGAGCTTGCTTTTGTTGTTACTTTGACTGTCTCTCCTTCAGAAAGACTTCCTATATTTTTATTTCTCTCACTTCAACCTCCTGATTATGTTGAAAATTTGTGTTATTTTCTAGCTCCATTCTTTGAGGCTTGTCACTACTGTCCTTCTGGTAGTTACAATGACCTCAAATCTACAAGTTTCCTAATCTATCCCAGTAAAGGTGACACACTTTAGCTGGAGCAATTTAAGCAGGAGGTCTTTGATAACAATCCAAACACACTGAGGTTGAGGGGGTAACAAGTCCATTTACAAGAAAGGCAAAAGCAGAGATCTGCCAGTTCTCCCAGCAACTGACGACTTTGCTTTGCTCTGCATTGTCTATCAGTCCTCAGGGAAGCACTAGAGGCTGGCTTCTGTTAAAGTCTTGACACCTATTTGCACATATTAAGTAGAGCCTTGATCTTTTTCTTCTTTTGATAAAGATGCTTATTTGTATATCCCTATGCCCCTGACCTCTCTGAGCCTCCCCACTAAAAACAAACTCAGCAACCCACAATCTTTCTGTGTGGGCTGCTGAACAGTTGGTGAAACTCTTGGCCCATTTCATTTAAATATATTCCTTTTTTTTCCTGTTTATCGCATGTAATAAAATATGGATGTAGGTACTTCAAAGAACAACTAGAAAGATTGTAACACCACAGATTCAGCAACAGAATTTAGGGTATGTGGACCAGATACAATACAGATCAGCATGAGTTTTCCACTTGATAGAGCTACATGCTATATCATTATATTATATGTTTATTGTATTTATTTAAAGTATTATTTCCACAATAAGGACATATGATTTCAAAGTAAAACTGGCAACTTTGCTGACCAGAACAGTCCTCCTCTTTTAGTTCAGAAAGAAAGGAATGCAAAAATGGGAAAGGAAAAAAACCCCTTTTTTTTTAATTAGATCCAGCTATTGATAATCAAGGTGGCCTGGAGATCTTACTGATACATTAACAATAATCAATATGAGGGCTGAAAGTTTTATTGTATTGCAATGAGTTTGTGTGGCAAGGTTTTTGTAGCAGTGAGACTACAGGTGTGTCTTCTGGGCTAAAAGCTTCCTCCGTGTCCAACAGAGCCAATGCCAGCCAGCTCCAAGATGCACTTACTGCTGGCCAAGGCAGAGCCCATCAGCAACGGTGGTAGCACCTCAGCCTCTTCTTGAAGGACTGAAACCCATGGAAGGGAGCCACGCTGAGGCAACCTATTCCTGAAGGATGCGCCCCATGGAAGGGACCCACACTGGAGTAGTTCATAAGAACTGCAGCCTGTGGTAAGGACTCACATTAGAGCAGTTCATGGAGGACTGTCTGCCGTGGGAGGGATCCCATGCTGGATCAAAAGAAGAGCGTGAAGAGTCTTCCCTGAGGAGGAAAGAGCAGCAGAGACAGCACGTGACGGACTGACACCCATTCCTCATGCCCCTGTACTGTTGGAGGGGAGGAGGTAGGGAAAATCAAAAGTGAAGTTGAGACTGAAAGTAAGGGAGGGGTGGGGGGAAGCTGTTTTTAAGATCCATGTTTTATTTCTCATCATTCTACTCTGATTTGATTGGTAATAAATGAAACCAATTTCCCCAAGTCAAATCTGTCTACCAGTGATGGTAACTGGTGAGTGAGCTCTTCCTGTCCTTATCCCAACCCCTGAGCCTTTTGTTGTATTTTCTCTCCTCTGTCTAGCTGAGGAGGGGAATGATAGACCAACTTTGGTCGGCACCTGGGATCCAGCCAGGGTCAAATCACCATGCATGCATATATACAGACAAGTATACAAATCTACTGCCTCCAACCAGGCTAAGAAGGAGAGAGAGCTTAACAGACAGGCAGAGTCATACTGTTTCTGGAAAATTTCCAATTTATATGTGTCTCTTCAATAATGTGAACTTACCAGGATCCCATGTTTTTTTGCTAGTCAAAACATTGGAAAATATCCAAAATTCAGCTATCTTAAAATAGGGTATTATGCATTATATATACCACAACACCTTCAAACCATAAGCGCAGCTCCTGACACCTTTTATACAGCCCTCTGTTTCTTTAAGGAAAATCAGCTGGAAATCAAATCCTTTAAAGTGAAAGAATTGTTTTGAGTAAGAACTGAAAAGCTAAAGCTCCATCTGCTCTTCATCCACAGTGAAGATGTCTTGCTATATTTTATAGGAATAGGGGCATGTCTTGGCATCAGATACCTGACAATGCATGCACCTCATGTTGAACAGTATGCTGTGCTATGATTAACTCCCTGCCTTCCCCTTCTACTTGCCTGAAGGATGGAAACCACAGAACAGAAGCATTAAGGAGCATGGAGTAGATGGATGGGAATGAAAAGATTGGTAGAGCCTTTAGGCACCCTTTGCTCCTTTCCTTATGCTGTGTATTTTTTTTTAATTGGAACAAAGGCATAATATGCATATTATACACAAACTAAATATTTTATGACAGTTTTGAGCACTAAGTACATCTTTGATCTTTGAATAAAAAATCCTTAATTTCTTGAGACTGTAATTAGGCAAGCTTCTTTTTAAATGCTTAATTTTCATCTTAACCAATCACTTAAGTCACCTGGAGTTTAAGTGCTCTACTGAATCAAGGTCTGAAAACTTCATTAGCTGAAAGAATTGAGTTCTTACTCAGCCGAGCACCTAGACCCAAATATCCACTCAAAGTAGATTTCCAAACCTTTAGGAAATCTGGGGACTTTTTTGACATTTGACACATACTAAAATAGACTTGGAGTTACAGAATTGCATCAATAAATATTCAATACACCAATACATCAACAAATAAGGTTGATGGTGCCTCTGATTTCACCTCCTTCATTTCCACTATTATGTTGCCCTTCCAGCAACATAAGTCTAGGTTTGGAGCTAGACGATCTTAAGGTCCTTTCTAATCCTAACCATTCTATGATTCCATGATACTATGATTATAATTTCCTTCACTGGAGTTATTTCTGATATATGGATTTACAAGTGAGAGGCTTACAGTCCCTCACATTGGCTTGGCCAACATCTGAATTGATCTCGAAACAAAGCAAAAGTAGCCTTGTTTTCATATTGTACATTTATTTATTTCAGCTACCTAAGGTTTTTTAATTCATTCTTCTAATTCATTCAATCACTTGCTGCCTCCTCTTGCCTATCAGAAGGCCACAAGAATCTACTTTGAGTCATGAAGCTTTCTTAATTGACAAAGAAAGCATTATAAGGTAGAAAGTTTTTACATCAGATGGGTTCGATTAGACTCTAGTTTGTTCAACTTAAAAGTATATTTTAAGAGATTATCTATGTGGCAAGTGCAATATATCCTTCTTGAACACAGCAAAAAACCTGATACCCCCCTGTGCAAGGGCTATTGCTTGCCAGTTCCTGAAAAGGAAAAAAAAAAAATCACTGCAGACTAGTTCTCCTAATTTTGTTAAAATGCTGCAAAATCTAACTCACTAAAATCTGTGAAAGAAGTGGCTGTGCTATCTTACATATTGCAGGAATGCGTTGACATATCAACTAAGAGGAAATAACAACCTGAGTTAGAAGCACTAACTCCCCCACACCT
>JBCJKH010073474.1:0-10986 GCA_039877255.1 Loriculus beryllinus | reverse complement strand
ACCTGGAGGTCACAGTTGGGATCTGAAGTCTGAGTCTTTGGAGTTTCTAGTTCCTATTGCAAAACAGGGTTTATTGCCTCCCAGAATTATTTCAAGATAATGTGAGCTAGTTGGTTGAGAGCATCCATCATTGTCACATTCAAATGTCTTTGCAAAGATAGACCCTAGTGTCCCCAGTTTCACATTTTGGCACAGAACTGCCTAAGAAGGCAAAGGGCCAGCATAGCTTTGCAACGTTTTAGGTTGGGAACCACTAATCCAGACCATTAGACTAAGGCATTGATTATTAAAATACAACATTGTTGTAAATTGAAATATTAATAAGATTTATGAAAATTTCTTAAGACTCTTAAGGTTACCAAGCTGAAAGAAATCTGAAGCTTTTTATTTTTCTTGACCTTTTCAGAGGAAATTTGTGTGCAAGCTGACTAACATACCAAATTTCAGCCAGATATGAATTAAAACTGCTAAGTTACAAATGCTTGAGAAACGGAGTGCATAGTGGAAGTGACAGCTCCAGCACTAGAATGCCAGGAGCTGCTATAATAACTTAATATTACAAATGCAATAAAATCAGAAATAAGCACCTTTAGATTTTAATGTTTCAGAAGAGGGGTTATTACTGAGACACACTGCTTCTGTAGACAGATTCCCTGCTATGCTACAGCTACAGCACTAGCAGTCTTTACATGCCTGCAAGAGTAAATAGGTTTTTAAAGAGGTAGTGTATTTGAAACTAGCAATCAGCTTCTTGGCTCTTTTTATATCCTTATTACAAACATCTGTAAACTTCGAAGTGAGGTTTACAAGAGTGGAGTTCCCCGAAACAGATGTCTTGTTCGTGTTTAATGTGCCCGATAACTTGCTTGGTTCTTCTCAAGTCAGGATCTCTTAAAATCATAAGGTGGCAAAATGTTTATTTTAAGCATTATGGTGATGTTAATTGCAGGAACCATTCAGATGGTGAGCATTTGAGAATTGTTAACCTTTTCATCCTATGAAAACCTTGAGAAAGGGGGAAAAGCCATTTACTGAGAAAGTTGTTACTGTCATTCTGAGGCATCCTCTTGTCCTTTGCACTTCCTAATTGATCATAAGCACTGCTGCTTTTATTTTTTATTATTATTATTATTATAATGAAACAGTCTTGAGAGGAGTTTGGAGTCTTGGAAATCAATTTTGCAGGAAGCAGGGTAATAGGGAATATTTTAAACTCCATAATTCGCATAAAGGAAAAGCATGTTTTAAGTCATTATTTTCATTCTTACATGCGAATAATAAAATACTACCAACACTACAAGATAATTTTATTGGATAACAAGAGGTTACAAGTGTAGACTACATTTCAAATCACAAACAGGTATAATTTTTATGATAATAAATGCAATAAAAGTAGTAGTCCTTGCCATCCGTTACAGAATATTGAACAGTTTAAGCCCATATATAATAGGATATGCCAGGTCCTGGTAAGCCACATTCTTTGTATATTTCCTAGTAAAATTTAAACGTAATCTGAGTTTTAGTTTTCATATTTGTCTGTGAAAAATGCTGAAACCTGCATTACATACATTAAGATATCAAAACTCACATTTGCAGCCAATAAAATAAATAATCTCTGGTAATGTAAGTGGAAAATGGGTAAAAAAAAAAAAGTTTATTAGTAATGAGCAGAACTTAACTGTGTAGGACTCAAAGAATGAGAAAAATGTTTTCCTTTCATCATTTCTAAAAGACATTTTGTGTAATGCAACAATTCCTGCATGAATAGGTATAAAAAATTGACTAGTCAGAAAGTCAAACTAGTCAGCTGAGATATTTTGAATGGACAAGATTTTTCTTCATGCTGTAGAGCTTTGAGAGGAATTTCAGGCACTGGATTCTTGAATGCCGCATAAAACAATCTTAAAATGGTTGAAGAATCTGTGGTTTAGCAGCCTGTGTAAATTTACATCAGTACTGTAAAACGATGCATTTGTTAGTATGTGGAGTAACAGCACTTTGATTACAAACTTACCATTTGTAAATACAAAAAAATATGTTAAAACCATTGCACCTTTTTTTTTTTTTTAACTGTACAAGCTCCTGGCTGGCTGCTGCAGATAGACTTCCAGAATGAAGTAGCGATCACTTCTTGTAAGAGGTTATGAGTTTAGAATTATTGTAGAAAGCATGCTCAGGATGTAATAAGAAAAACCATAAGCTGTTTGCCCTCACTTCTGGTAGACCATAGCTCTTACAGGAACACACATTACAGGCTTACTTTTCCCAAAACACTTGTCAGCAGAGGTGTATCAGCCAGCCCTGCCACCTGGCACAGAGGCAGAAGCACCTCTGTGAAAGAATTTCTGCAACTCAAGTTTTAACTGAGTTCTGCTGCTGCTGATATAATTGTATCTATGGTAGAATATTTACTGGCATAAATGTGTTTATTTAGAGGTGTTATTACTTTTTTCCCCATTTCTATTAGGAAAACTAGTCTGCCATCACATGCATGCTCATCTGTTTCTTGCAGGTTTTGTAACAAAGAATAATCCGAGTGGTAAACATTTTGTCAACTTTTTCTCACTCTTCTTTCTATAGGAACTTCATGGGAGTATTTTAAACCAAGAAAAAACTTAATTGGCTATGCAAGGAATATACTGACAGTGACCACACACATCATCAATTAAACCAAAAATGTAGTATTACGCTGTTCTCCTTAAATGCAGTAAGTTTCAGTGACTTAAAGCAGGTGTTTGCAGAGAGAAGCTGAGCTTTTGCATGTTACATTTTCTCCTGCCTGTGCTGTCACAGTTGCATTGAGCCCTGAAGGTCCTCTCTCCACTACATTGGTAGTTCAAACCAAGTTTTGTACTTGAAGCTTTTCAGTGCAGAAAGCTCCATCTGAGCTAAATCTTGCTTTTACTCAGAGTCAGCTGGCTGCCTGGGATAGGGTGGAGAGTGTAGCACATTGAGGAGGCGCATTGAAGTTTAGGGTGAAATACCGGGATTTACAATTTTTATGGTGATCCATGGGCGCTGTGCTACTTTGCATAGTGCATGTTGTTGCTGAGGGTGGCTAGGATAGCTGAGAGAGGCATTGATGCCAAGCTCTGTTTCAGATATACTTGGTGTAGGTATTACTTGTTTCTGTTTTAAAAATATCTTTTGGCAGGATTTGTCTGTGTTTGATTTCTTTAAATCATGGCTTTGAAAAAAGCACAGGACAAATCCAAGTAACTGGAAGAAAGTGCTGCTTTAGAGTTTATATAATTATTTGTAGCACAGTGAGCTGGCCTATATTTATTTCAGAACTATGCTTAAAATATGTTTTAAATGAGGAGAAAATAGTAATACATCCTCAAGTTAAAGCCTCTTCAATGCATGCAGTTTGCATTTAATATCTTAGCGTGCTATGCATTGATTAACGTAATACAAAAACACCATCTGTATAAAAAAAGATCACATAAAATAACTGATTTTTTTTTCCTCATATTTTACAAAATAGCTGCCAGATAGCATGCAGCAAGAAGAGCAGTTGCCTTCCTCCTGTTTCCCCCACCTCAGTGTCTGGAATACAATTTTCATTTATACACTGTCATTACTGGTGTACTGGGCAGGGTAGTTTTTCACTAAGGGGCAGCTGGTTGTGTGTTTGTAAGCTGTGCTTAACTCCTTGATTGTGTTTTGTTAGCTGTTTTATGCATTCTTACTGGTGTTTGTGGGCAACCCCGCAAGTGGAGGGATGTGGCCCAGTGTACTTCATGCTGGAAGCTCACTTGAAATGGTCTGAAGGATGCATACGTTTTTCCACGTCTTTTTCTGAAATCTTTCTAATCTTCCTATCCCTTCTCCTTCCTATCTGCTCTGATTTTTTTCCTTCCTTATTTTTTTCCCATGGGCTTTTTTGGTTGCTTGGTTGATCAGTGAGTTGTGTTGGGTTGTTTGTCACCCTAGACTTGGGCTCCTTTTTGGTGCTTCTTTACTGTCTCATTGGAGCCAGCAGTGCTTTTGGCTTGGGCTCATCTATGACCGGACGGAACCATTTATTTCTGTTTCAGACCAGTGGCTTGATAACTAGACATGTTTTTGGAGGAGTGTATGCTACTGTAGAAGGGAGAGCAGGAGAAAGGCTTAGCGAACCTCTCAAGTTTCAGGGAGAGCAGCAATGTCTCCCCTCCTCCGGCCTTCCACTCCATCTCTACTTTCTTCCCTACTTTATAGTCACCTTTGTGTTAGTTTGGGTTAGTCTCACTGAAACTTGAGTCTGTGGGACAGGCTCTATTCCTTTTCAGGAAGGAAAAAACCCCTTCAACTGAAAGAGGACATCTTTCAGTTCAGTGCCCTCCTAGAAAGCTTCCTGACTTGTGAGACTGCAGGTTTGCATATAGATCCTGTCTTGAGTAGAGTAAGCATCACCAGGCAGAGACGAAAAGCTGTACTTTACCTGCCCTGTCAGAGCTGCACATACAGGCTTCAGCAAGAACAGGACTGGTAGCAGGATTAACTTTTAAGAAGTTCCTCACTACTTAATCCACAGAAGCTGGTGTGGTTTTTTTGTACATCTCCTTTTACTGTCGCTGCTCTCTTGCTCAGTTCTGGCCTTTCCTAATCCAAAACTGGTATTGGTGTGAATGGCAAGGTTGGAAAATAGTGATTTAGGAGATGAAAGGTAGTTTACTTGCTATCTTGAGGAACCAGCACCATGGCACTGTGCGCTGGAACTGTATGTTTATGCTTTGCACTTTCAAGTTGATGTGAGAGGGAGGATCAAATCCTCTTTTTTCAGATATCAATGATTTGAGAAAATCCTCAAATTTCAGATAATTGACTTATTTTCAAATGAAATTTGTGTTCTTAGAGAAAATCTATGAGGCCTGAAATGTTTCAATTAGTAATACTTTTTGGCTTCCAAATGCTTTTGAATAACATGCGAGCACCTCTAAAGAGATACTGTGGAGGTTGTGGCTAATTATGAGAGCTGCATATTAGCATTGTAATTGGTCAGCTTTGCCTTCCTTAAACAATAAAGAAAACAAACCCAAACTTCTTGCACGAAGTCTGTATCTGTGAAGGAGACAAGATGAATACTAAAAGGAAAGTATTAAGAGCAAATCATAAATGATTGGTGTGTATCTGGGAAGTTGCAATTTCAGTATGCCAGTTCTAGAACTACTTTATTCTTTTCTTGCTTCAAAACCTAATCAGGAGCATAGAATGGCTGCCATGAAATAAAATGCTGGGTTTTGTTTCCAGATAAAGGTGGGTGGTATGGTAGAAAATGAAGATATACAATTGAACTTTGCTTGCTTCCCAAATAACTGCAGTGCTGCGTAGATCTGAAAAAACAAACCAAAACAAAACCCCTCTTGCTTCCACTGTCTTTGAGGATGCTGTTTTAAGGTGGTTTTCTTTCAGTTTCTAGCTTGCCATTTACTCATAACTGCTTCTCAAGCTTGCCACCCATGGTTTCAGAACAGCTCACATTGCTGCTTCTAGCTGCCCTGCAGACCTGCAGGATATCCAAGACTTCACGTTTATCAAGCATAGCCCTATTACTCTATCCTGCTAGTTGATAATATTAGTAGGATTTACAGTTCGTGTTTATGTCAATATTTTTTTGGCAAAGGGCTCACCTACACCAGCAGCATAAGAAATGCAAGCCATAGGTTCTGGTACTAGAACACATAAGTTCTAACCTTAATTTGCACAGGCTCAGTTTTTGCAGGTGGAAGAAGATTTTGTACAAGGGTTCAAATCCTTTCTATTTTATAGGAGCTCCCCATGTGAATGTAACAAACAAGATTTTCAGAGGACTGTGTGCTCAGGGACAGAGGAAGATAAAAAAGGGAAGTTGTTCCCCCACATTACTACCTTCAGTCTTGGGGTAAAGTCACACTTTAAGGCTTGAGCTAATCTTGAGCTGACATTTCACTGCTAGCAGAAACACCTAATCCAGAAGAAAATGGTAGGGTAAAAAAAGAGCAGTTTTCTGTTGGGTTAGCAAGTCAAATCAGCTCCCCGTACAGATAGGTGGAATAAGGGGTGAGGAACATGAATGGCTGGCTGGAAAAGGGGAAGGTAGAGTGAGGTGTCCCTTTTTTGGTGACAGACCATGAGAATAGCTCAACCTTAAACTGTAACTTCGGCCTTTGCTTGCAGCACTGATATCTAATACCTGTGATGTTTTAAAAACCTGCATCTTATTTTGCATCTTTTTTAGCATTCAGCTGAAGGCATTTGTGGTGACATAATGGATCGAATTACTGCGGTGTGGTATCTGATTTTGTGCCCCACTGCAATCTCTTTTTCTTTAAGGTTTTTTCCTTGTACTTGGAATGTCTAGAGCATGGTTATATTAGTTAAACATGTACACTGATGGTTGCAGTATCTGTGAAAGTGAAGGTTTCAGTGCTGACTTGCAGTGTGTTTGCTATTTATTTACTTTTTGGGCTACCCACTGGGATATGAGAGTGAACTTGTTCTGTTCTTATTTGAGCCTCAGTATGCTTACTGTGCGCATTTGTGCAATTGCTGTGAAGAAAAAATCACTACAATAGACTCGTAAACCTGAGCAGTTGTAAGGGCTTTCTTGGCAGAAAAATAAAAGGGCTCTATCCCTGTCTCCCTGTGAGTTTGCACTCTGTGGCTTGCAGCTACTGTGCGCTAGCAGCACAAGAGCATGGTCCTGCCTGAAAAACATGCTGCAGTACAGTCTGGGCTGCAGTTGGTCATCTCCTCTAAACCATGCTGCTCAATCTCACCCCCCTCCTGCTTTCAGAGACTACTTACTACTTGAAACCAGCTCTCAAACAGCTGCACAAGGTGCATGCAGGCAAGCGCTTTTAAATAACATGGCTCCTTTAACAGCTAGTCTGTAGAGCAGAGTGAAATGAGCTAAGCTGCTTGATTTTCACAGAGCTGCATGTTTGCCCAGTTCCTCTGTAGCATACACCCTCAAGGAAAAATGGCAGTCAGCAATCAGTTCAGCATAGCTAGATGCCATGTGTCATCCACAGTTGGTTACTCACAGGTTGTAAGGAGACTGCTTTCTGTTATAACTGTACTGCTATTTGCTTATTGTTCCTTGAAAAGAATAATTGTATTGCCTAGCTTCAGGTGTACTTCTTGTGTACTTCTGTTATTTGCTACTCATAATTGTGCATGTTTCTAGTAACATGTAGGTTCCTATTTATGTGAGAGAAGATTAAGAAGTATTTTGAAATAATGAGAAGTGAAATGTCTAAACTTTTATTCTGGGGAAAAAAAAATATGCTTTGCTCTCAACATAAAAGTCTCATTGCTGTTGGTTCCTCAACCTCACTGCTACCGTGTTTCTACAATCTCTTGGACAAAACTGGGCACTGATGGGCAAAATTGGATGGTGAACCAGCTCAATTTTTGCTCAATTTTTTATTTGTTAAATAAACAAGAAGGTTTATGTTAAGTCATCTGTGCTCTATCCCAGCACTTAATTTTGTGTGGGTCTGCAAAGGAGATCTAGAGAGGGGTAAAATTCAGGGAAGAGATACCATCTAATCCTCTAGTCTGCCAGGGAGGAAAGGCTGGGTAGAAGTAGTGCATGTGTGTAGTGCAGCTTTACTATTTGCCAACCAAATAGATATTTAACAGAGAAGATGAACAGTGGAAAACATTACCTCAAACCTACCGTGGCTGTTTGAAATAAGGCTTAACTGATAAACAATGTCTCTGTAAGGTCATTCTGCATTTTAATTGCTTCACTGTCGGCTCCAGTTAATTGATTTAAAACTTGGCTGAATTGATTTAAAACTTGTGTTGAGAGGTCAGGTTTATTCCTTGGTTTTCTTAAGAGTGAGAGCTGTTAGATTTGATGTGTACAGCCTTTTGGGGCAGTGAATGCCTGCTAAAAGACCTGCTGTTATCAGTGCTACGGGAATACGCTCTTGATGTGTGCACCTGTACACCAGCAGGTAGGGACAGCACACTGTCTCTTGGCACTGAGCCTGTGCTGGTGGTGGTTCTGAAGCTTGCTTGAATTTTGAATGAGTGCATGAACATCTTCATCTTGAAGTTCAGTTCTTTTTAAACCAGACAGTGCCCTAAGAAGCATATTTCTTCGGGTATCATTTAGCTTCAACTACATAATTAATTTTACTGACAGTAGAGTGTGATATGGCAGCAAATTAGCTAAGTTTTATTTAGAG
Organism: Loriculus beryllinus; assembly: GCA_039877255.1. Lineage (NCBI taxonomy): Eukaryota > Metazoa > Chordata > Aves > Psittaciformes > Psittacidae > Loriculus > Loriculus beryllinus. The sequence continues at coordinate 2,821 of JBCJKH010073474.1, read as the reverse complement.
AATGTTCTAATAACATTGAACTATTTGCTGTATCTTTGGTGCAATATTTGTATTTCATCATCTGTGCTGAGATACAAATAAAGTAGTAAAGTTAGGAATATACTTAACTGTTTTGCAGAATTAGATGGGAGATGCACACCAGCTTTAGTGCACTGAGAAGTACCTTTTTATTGATTAAACGGAAAAAAAATGTGTTTTCCACAATTCTCTTCCTTTCCCAATTCAATATAAAAATTCTTGAAAAAATTGAAGTTTGTTTAATTTGATGCAGCTGAGGAGAGGAAATATTGAGACAATAAAAAAAAAGTTATTTGTGTTTCTTTTTAATTTCTTTTAACATTTTATTTTTTGCTCAGCTTGTTCATCCTTGACTGCTGGTTTGTAGTGAATCATCCACTTTGTTTCTCCCTAGATCACAGACAGATATTAACTCTTGCTTTTAATTCCACACTGGATGAACAAGGCAACTCTATGTGTAGAAGTTAATTCTTAGTAAAGCAGGAGGTACTTGTAAGGCGAGTAGATAATCCAGATAAATTGCAGGTTCAGAGTAGCTGCTGATTTGTACCTAATCTTTGCTGAGAGTAGATTAGGAAACAAAGTTAAATCAAACAAGCATGCGTTTGTTTCTGAAGTTTTGTCAGTCAGTATTTCGGAAGCGCTCCCAAATGCCCTACTAGAAGCACTTCTTAAGTGCCAATGCCTCTTTAAATTTCTGTGTGAGAATTTTTTTGTGTGCTTTTATGTAACAAAACCTAATGTAATCTGAGGAAGAATCTTCCCACTTCTCCGTGATAGTGTTTTACTATGCTGTAGGTGGTTTTGCTGCTGGTTTTCAGCAGCTCCACAGAAATGGATGTTGGTCTCCATTTTGAGGAAGGATGCACTATTTCCTTAAAATGGCAGCTGTGGAAAAGATCACTGTCATTGTGTAAGCCCAGAATTTTTTTATGGGTGGCTTGTTGTTGCTGTTGTTGTTTTAAATGAATTGGAAGCTTTCATAGGTTCAGAGTGACAGAGCATAACATACAGGCAGTGGAAGTCCTTGTCTGGATAAACATTTCCTGAAGGCGCAAAATCCTCATCCACAAAATCTCCTTACGTTTTTCCTGTCAGAGGTTGGGATCCCACAGGCAGCTTCCATGTCTCAACGGCCTCAGGTGGCTTTGACAATACCCTGGGCTTAACCTTTTATCAGTAGGACATTTTTGTGGGGAACATGTACAGCGCTGTTACCCTGATGGACCTATTTTTTTTTTTGGTGTTATATACCAAATACTGCCGTATGTATGCCATAACATGCCGTATGCTGCTGTAACACCAAATGGCAGTGAAGAGTACAGATGTCAGGGCCCACAGATGCTCAGCAGTAAAATTTGTGAAGTTGACTTTGATAAGCAATCTTCATTATTTCACGTATTCTGAAATTATTTTGTGTTTTTTATGGTGACAACATTCATCTGGTTGAATTTGGTATTTTATGAAGTTCAGTCTTTACAATGCTCTGTCATGACATAAATTCACAGAGGGAAAAAGCATGTGTCGGCAGGTGTTACCCTGCAGAGTTTAGCAAAGGCCTTCTTGTCATTGTTGTGCAGGAGTAAAATGGTATATTAGTACCCAGGGAAAGTAAACAGAGTAATTTGGGAGACTTTAGTCTTGTTGCTTTTAACTACCCTACTTGTTTAATAGTCAAAAAATTTGTACTGCTTCATGGAGGGTTTATAGGTGCAGTGGCAGAAGGATATGACTGAAAGATGGGCTTATTTTTGGAAACCTAATTATAAAGGCACCATTTTACTTTTCCGTTATTGTTGCCCAAGGTTTGTCATGTTTCTAGCGTTGCTATTAATGTCTTCTTAAATGTCAAATTCAAACCGCTGATGATGATAGTCTCATATCATATTGCTAAATATATACATGCTGTTGAGAATGTCTGATGTAAATGTTATGCCAGACCTTCTACATATGCATATTAGAAGCCTTCTTATGCTAAATAGCTGCTATCAAATACACGCTTAACTATTTTCTTAAGTGGTATGCAAAACAAATTGAGACTTTTTTTCACAGGAAATCTCATACTATTGTATTATTTTAAATGATCTGTGATAGCAAAATCTTGCTTCTGAATAATTGTGACACTAAATGCTGCTAAGTAAGAAATTCCAAATATATCTTCAGGGAGGAACTGAAAGCTAATGTCATTTCCTTCTAAATGTTGCTCTGCGAGATCTGGGTGCATGTGACTACCACCTGGCAACTAACAGTCAAATGAAGAAAACCAAAAAATGCCTCAGGGACATTCTTAGTAAAACTTTCTAAGTTTACATATATATAAAAAGTTGGCCCTTGTAGTCTAATAAATTCAATATAGGTTCAATTATTAATGATAAATAGCTCTTAGTTTTGTTTTTACCAAGTCATTTTGGAAATGAGAAGTCGCTTTAAGACATAGTTTCTTCTAGTCCTTAAATAAGTTGGCTGGTTAATTATATGTGAATGACAACCACGTGCAGCTGAAGTTGTGGTATTCAGTTTACTACTTCTTAGAAGCAGGAAGTGCAAATTTTTTTTCCTGATGCATATTGAATTTTATGGGTTTAAGCTAACTGAAGTCTGCAGTATTTGTAATTTGGATCAAAGCATCAGTTATGTGCTGTTGTAGCTGTTCTTAAAACTCTTTTCTTTGTAAGAAATCACCTGTAGCTTCGCTGTGTAAATAAGATTGCAATCATAACTGAAAAATGAGCTAGTATCTTGTTGCTACTAAAAGTGGTTGCAAATTACTGTGGAGATTGCATGCCAAGGGAATAAGATTTTG
>JBCJKH010073473.1:0-17957 GCA_039877255.1 Loriculus beryllinus | reverse complement strand
TTGGTGTCATTGGCAAACTTGCTGAGGGCGCACTCAATCCCACTGTCCATGTCACCAACAAAGATGTTGAACAAGACTGGTATTGACTTTGCTTCTCTAGTTCTATGACACATCTCAGGTTGGTATCTATACTTTTTTGCAAATCCTTACCCCTGCTTTTTGGAAACATGTCTTTTTTTATGCTTACTGCAAAATAATGTTTTACAGAAGGATTTTCCTCTGCCTCTCTGTACCAAAGGCTGCATTTAACATATTGGTTGTTTCTGTTGTATTTATCTGGAATATACATTTTGCTTTTAAGAAAGCATGTTAAGTTTCAGTAGACTGTGACAGGTAGATGGTTCACATCTGCTGCTTTGTGTCTCTATAAGACTACCATTTCCTTTTCCTCTCCCTTTTGCAAGTTTTCGTTACTTTAAGTTGTTACAGTACTCAGACATGGAAAAAAAAAACCACCACCAAAACAAAAATCAAATACACAAAACAATGTTTTCCTTGTTCTGGGTTTTAATGGGACTTAAATATTTTAAAAAGGGAAAAATCATGACATTCATATACTATATTATATTTTTATTATTCTTCCCAGCTCTTGGGTCAGAAACATTCTTTAGAGTAAAAGAATACTTTTCCAATTAAGGTTAGTTTAGCTTTCTACATATGATACACTTTTAAAGGGTAGAAAAATACACGTTTTGAAGATAATAATAAAAATCTAAACTTTTTTGTATGTATTAGGAGGACTCTAATTGTGTGTTTCCAAAGGCAGATTTGTTTTCCTATAAGACTGCTGATTTATTTTCTGAAGCTGTAATATGAATTCAGACATAAAGAAATGTAAAAGTAGTACATGTGTTCCTGACTCCTATTTATTTTTGAGAATCCCAGCCACTAGTGGCATTTTTAATCCTTGTGAAATGCATTTTTAGTACAAATAATGTTAAAAATAAAAATGAGACAATAAAGCTTTCAAGTGGCTGTTTATAGGCTAGAAAGATACTGAGAAACTGTGAGTGGAAAGCATTCTGAAATATTTACTAAAGAGTTTTTCTTTTAACACTTATTAGGTACTGGCACATAGATCTGGCTGAAATCAATACTTAATATGTTTTTCCTGCCCTAGTGTCTTGCATGGTGGTCAAGGCCTATGAAATACACAGATGATCAGAAGGCACAATATTCTTAAAGCATTTTTTAAAGGGTCACTAATAATATTGTAGATAAAACCATTAATTCGACCTTATTAAAATTTTCATGATAAAAAGAGATGGATGATGTACAGGGAATGATGCACCTTATCAAATTTTCTTTTTACATGTGCCTTTTCTTCTTTTAAGCCACGATGACACTTGTCCGTTAGTGTGTCAATTTCCTGCAAATGCTAGAAAACATTCATATGAATAGTGTTGAGCATTATTGACAGTAATTATCCCAGAATCTCTGTTTATTTGGATAAGTACTTAGGACCAGTTCTGTTTGAATGTTGTAACAGTTTGGAAGAAACTAGGGGAAAAAATATAACGTAACCAAAAAAAACTGGAACAAGGTCAGTTAACCTTGTGTTGCATATTTCAGTACAGAGTAGATTTTAATTCTAGGATATAATCCAGAATCTACTGAAGTTGAGGGAAGGATGGTCATTCATTTTTACTGTGCTTTTGAGCAGGCTTTTACAGCTTTGCTTGGCCTCTGGCTGGAGTATGTGCTTGATGGACATTTGGCTGCATTTACCCAGTTGCATGTTTAGAAAGTTAAAGGATTTCAAGGAAACTGTGGATTTGTGAAGGAGGTGAGATGGAGGTTTGCAATTTGCTACCTTTATGCAAAGTAATAAGCCTGTTCTCTGAGCTTGTTCACGCAGGATGTTAATGTGGAGTAGCTGTCAAAGCACATGGTAGCGTACTGAAGCTTTGACTTCTCCACTCGGACAACCTTGAAATGAAAGTCAAGAAGCTGTAGATGGATACAAAAGCAGATTGCGGGAGTGTGGAAAATGATGAGAAAACTTCACTATTTGTGAATATCAAGGTCACAGTATGCCAGCTGTCCAGTAATTGTTGAGATTTTCATGAGCAAAACAGTAGATACTAAACTTAAGGAGGACATGAAGATAGCTTTGAAGTATTGAAGGGTTGCATTTCCCACACATGATAAAGGGTAAAGGACAAGAAACTGATTTGAAGCTGCAACAAAGTGATAAATGACTGTGGTTTTGACAGACTGAGCTACAGTTCAACCCTTAAATAATGTATTGAAGGCAAAAGTTTTTCTCTGTTCATTAGCACTTAAACAGTCTTGCTTGCTCCTTTAGAACTGCAAAAAGATGAAGCGGAAGATACACAGTCAGAACAGGAAGAAACATTTATGCCTCCAGCACTTGAGGATCCTGAGCTAAATATCAATCACCCCTACTATGATGTTGCAAGACATGGCATCATCCAGTTAGCAGGTATGTTTGGAAAATACCATGACTTTACCTTGCTACACCCCTTACTGCATTTTTCTTACTGTATTCCTCAAGGTGATGCATAGGAATCATGTTGCTGTCTTCAGCCTTCATCCTGAAACGCAGCTGAACAGTAATATATGAACTTGGTGCTTTTCTATGGATGAATTATGAGCTAAATATTTGGGCTTTAATCTTGCTTTAAAATATAACTGTAGCAATATATTATAATCTAAGGCCTTGCTGTGGCTGTAACAGATCTGTACTTTATTTGTGATAAGCTGTTTTATTTTCTGAATAACTTAAAATGTTGTGTAGTCACATTTACTCATTTTCTAGTCTGCCCTGGAAAGGGTGTGCAACCAAAGAGATATGGGTTACTGTATAAAAACTAACAAAAGGCAGAAAGAAAACTGTTGACATAAGCGTCAACTGCATTTATCATCTGACTTTCTGTTGTGACATGGAGAAAAGCTATAGATACATGACATGTTTGACTATTGGATCATTCAATGTTTGCAGTTATTTATTTTTAAAACAGTTTGGCAGCGTATGAGACATGTTCATGATATGAAAGCACTTCTTTACAGTATGCATAGCCTATTTTTTTTTCCTTTGGGCTTATTTTTGGCACCAATATGCTTGTTAAATTAGTAGCATTAATAATCACAATCCTGAGCTAAAGATATCAATACAATGGGAAAAAAATAGCAGTATTTAACACTGTTCATCCTAATGAAGTCTAGGATTGTGCTGTGCTTGCTTTTTACACCTCATACTTCAGTGAGCCTAGATTATGATTTTTCAGGAAAATTATGAACTCAGGTTATACATAGGTACTTTCTTAACTTCAAACTGTAAACAGGATGTCACCCAGGCAAATATGTCGACTTTAGCAAAACCTCTAGTGAGGTATGAGTGACTAGGGGATCGAAACCTCTGGTAATTTGGCTTCTGACTTACAATGGGAGGAGACTTTTACCCATAGTAACTTCTGTTTTGGAAGTTTGTTATACACAGATAATAATTACCTTTCCCTTCTTCAATACTAACCATCCAACATAAGACTCAGATTCATAAACAAGGGAGTAACAGATTCATGGTCTTGTGATTCAAAAGCTGCTACCTGCTAACCCACTATGGTATTTTTCACTCAAGCATCAGTTTTGGGATGTGGGAAATACCAAGATATAGAAGTTATAATGAAACCCTTGAAATCACATTGACAAAGTGTGAAATGCATGTGTTAACTGACACAGTGGATACACCAAAGTCACTCTAACTGTCCACCTAAGAATCTCTTCCATCTGCTGTATTGCACAGTGCAAACTAATGCTTAAAAAGAGATTCAGGCCTTTTTTTTTTCTTCCTGCCAGTATGCTCAGTATCAAATTGTGATGTGCCATGTATTTACTGCTTCAGTTTTATCCATGCACAACTATCTTCTAAATGTTTGTTGTTGCTCCTCATTCTTCACTCACTTAAAGCTGCTGTGGAAGTCATAAGCATTTGTTATCTGATGGTGTTAATCCTAAAGGGTCCTTTAGTGTTTATTTTCTTTGCAGGAGCCATCATGAGTTTTGCTTCTGTGGGCAGAGCTAGCAGGTAATGAGCTGAAACCCCAGAGTCTGTGCTTAGACAAAGCTCCTCTTCCCCATTCCTTTAGACTGAGGAAAAAGGGGACAAGTTGGCAACCTTACTAAGTTCTCCTTGACAGATTAATAAGATAGTCCCTTTATTTAAAAATAAAGGAGTAAAAGCTTATGTATTGCCAAGTCAAACAAAATATGTAACTTTTGTAGTCTCAGGACTCCATCATTTGCCTTTGAAGAGTTAAGGTTGTGGGGGAACTAAAAAAAGGAGGATATTTTGGAATGAGAAGAATGAAATACATTGGAGCAGTTCTTAAATATTCATGCTTTTATTGCTGGTAAAACAGAGAACATGCAGTAGAGACAGAATTATAACCAGCCTGCCCTTTCCTGAGTAGTCCCACCTGGCTTCATCTCATGTATATACGTTATGCCTGTGTTAGGAAATAGGAATGTACTTCAGTATGGTAGAGTGAAAGCCACAGTGTTTTTTGAAGATACCTACCTGTACCTTCAATAGTTTCATCTTTGAACTTGCTCTGTATCAGTGTTTGCTTGAAATAAAGTCCAAATATAACGTATGCTCCTGGCTTAAATTTGCCAGAACAAAAGGAAGTATTCACAAGATGGATACCAAGAGGCTGAAATGTTGGACTATCTCTGATGGTTTTGTCCTAAATACTGCATTCTCTTGCAGGGAACTAAGTCCCCTAACCACTGTTTATTCTCAAAAAAGAGTGACTTTAGCTGCCATTTCAGTCAGAAATATATGATGGGGTTTTGCAAATCTACTGGACAGTTTAAATGCCACAGACCAGAAGCATGCTCCAGACAGCAGTCTGCACTCTCTAAAGCAGTTCTGATGGTGGGATGTAAAAGGAGAGCACAGAGGTGTGTATAAGAATGCAGATCATGGAGAAGGTGAAATGTGATCCAAATATGCTTCACCTCAATAGAATGAGACCTCCCTATCCCCAGTGTGAACTGGCATGGAGTCAAGTTTGGATGTTGTCTGGATTTAGATTCAAGTGAGGGAAGGATGAACTCTTCAGATCTCCTTTACACCTTAGAAAAAGCCAGTCTCACTTGAAACAGATAATTTTATATTTTATGCATATTTATAAATAAATTTTGTATTTTATTTATATTTGTATACTTTATAATGGTCTTAATCTCTTTGAATAAGACAAAGTATAATTTCAGGAATGGCTATTTGAAAGCAATTCTGAAAGCTGTTCCTTTTAATGCTGTGATTGAAAGACAATGAGATATTCTTTTTTTTTTTTTTTTAATTAATTGAAGAAAAAGAATGAATTTAGTTGAAAATATTTACAGTAATTTATCCACCTCTTACAGTTATCTATTTTCCACTGTTGAGCTACAAAAAAATCTAAAATTTATCCTTGCTTCTCACAAATTAGAGTGATTTATAGCTGCTTTCCATAACAATAGCTTTGACTGTATGCAAAGGAGATTTTTTGAGTTGTATTCAACCAGTGTGAAAATACAATTAAATAAGAATAGAGGACATTTTTTAAATATGTAAGCTTTAATAACTGTTTATTAATTGCAGACTGATTTATGTCACAAATACCAATGTGCAACTGGCGAAGCTTATGTAAATGGAACGGTGCTACAATGCTGGTTTTTTTTTATTTCCATTTTGAAGGAGAAATTTCAATCTGTTATTTTAAAAGAAACTTAAGATTGTTTTTCTTTGTGGCAAGAAGGAAGAGACATATAAGTATATTTGGCGCATCATACTTCCTTATTTTCTGTAGTTTGCTTTCTTCTGAATGTTTGGAGCTAAAAACAAGTTCAGAAAAATAATGGAAGGAGTACATTTTCCAGAGAGGCTGGATGTTATCCGCTTTCATTTAAAAATGTTTGGTGACTTTAGATTGTGGAATAAAATAAGTTACTACAAAACTACATTTTTGATCTGAAAGCAAAACCTCAAGAAGCAAAGCTGAAATTTTACTTCTTTCTTTGCTTGGTCTCCTGCAGATGTGAGGCATCTTTTAAGTTCTGAGTAAGTCCAGATAGTAAGGAAATGAGGTTTTTGTGGGATAAAAACACAAATCTGTGTTGATTTGAAATTGTTATGCTTCCAGTTACGCTCTCCTTTGAATGTGCAGATAACTGCCACTCTCCTCTTTACCCTTCAAACTGTGCTTCCACATATTTCAGTAAAAATTCTATTCTCAAAGTCATGGGATTCAAACTATGTCAGACTGGGAAGCAAATGCTCCATAAAATGCGATGGGCATTTCCCAGGGTGCTCAGCCACAGCCCTTCTGATGGAGAGCACAGGAAGCCTCCTTCTTTTTTGATCAGCAGTTTACATGTCATGTAAAAATTTTATTTTTTCAAAAGATTATTGATACCTGGGAAGGAAGAACAGCCTCTTTGCTTTCGTTAGCTGCTGTCACTAATTGGAAGCTGTCACTGTGTTATAAAGTTTTTAATGAAGTTGAGGTTCTTGGTCACCTTTTCTGGTTTGCTCTTATTGCTTGTGCTGCAGTTGTTGGTGGGAGAACTAAGTGCTCTATTCTGTTGGTAATCTGAGGAAGTTTCTCTGCCTCTCATTTTTCCTATTATTGAAACTACACAATTATGTTTATTTACGTTCTAAGTGTGTATCTCTTTGCAGTCTTTTATAAAGGTTGCTGCAGAAAAATGGACTCAGTCAGAGGTCAATGTGATCCGACCAAAGCCATTTATTCCAAAGCATCTACCCTTTTTATACTGTTGTCTGCATCTGCTTACAATAGCTTGCTGCATTATAATCGGATACATATACAACAGCTAGCTGTATTAATTCAATAGTTTGCTGTATTATAATTGGATAGTTGGTGTATTATACTTGGATACATATTCAATAACTTGCTGTATTAATGGACGCATAATCAATGGCTTGCAGTATTAAGATGGATACATATACAATAAAGCACACATCAACTAGTTAAAATTGGTTAAATTAAGTGTATGGGAACCTAGCTTTTGAAGCTTGCTAAGAGTTCACTATTGTGTCTTAGCACATTCCAGTTTCTTCTCATCTTCCTTGCACTGTTACTTTTGCTTCTTTACCCATGGCTTTCTTCATCCTTGGTTCATGTCGAGCTCCACGTAGGCACTTGCTAGCTTGGGAATGTGGCCATTCTTTGCTAAAAATCCATCCACAATAGGTGGTTATTTTTTTCTGGCTTTTGATTCAAGCAGTCAAATGTGACCACCAGTAGCAATTAATCACTCATTTAGTACTTTAACTGGAGATCTTTCTTAGATTTATTTTGCTGGTAAAAATTATTGTCTCTAACAATATTCTACAGTGCATTGTAACAGCAATTTTTTCACACATAAGTCATGATTTAGGGAACATACTTTTATTAGTGTTTTAATTTAATTTTAGTACATCATTCGTATTAGCGCATGTCACATTATAACGCCTTTGTAACCATTCTGAGAATATCAAATGAGACACTTTAAGTGTAACTTCAGGAAATAAATTATGGTCTGTTTAAGAACAATATGCAAACATACCTGATTACACAGAATTGTAATGTTGTGCATATTCTTCCTTTAGTGGTCTCAAGTATCTTATTTAACCCTGGAGCCAGAATTTTTTTTTTTTTATGCAAAACAGGCCTTGTGGGATGGAAAACCACCTTTGAGAGAATGAAAATAAGCAGTCAGTCAAAAAAAAGAACAGGAAGAAAAAAACACCCAGCAGAAAAAGCTATGTTTTGGAAGTCCAAAATATAGGATTATTGTGATAATATATGCTTTGTCAGAGGAGCTATAGGTGTTAGGTCACTTAAGGATATTCAGATTATGAAAAGCATACTTGTGTGCCTTACTTGTGTTTTAAATGTGGTCTGAATGTAGCAGTGCTTCTGGAAGACAGTATCTAAGAAAGCTTGAGTTGGTTTTAAAAAAAATGTGACAAAGCAGATGCCTCAAGTGCTTGTAGGCAGAGTGGTATTCTGATAGATTTCAGAAACAAAAGTGAAAACTGGTCACTTACAAGACTGCTAGAGAAAGCAGATCTGTTATATTCCACAAGTGAATGCTGCAGGAAGGCTTAAGCTTCTCCTGTCAGGAGTTAAGCACCAACAACTGCCTTTGAACAAGACTTTCTCTGCTCAGCTTCATCATTTTCCCAGCAACTGCTTCATTTCATTGCAGTGGTGGCCAAGTTGCTTTCTCTAGGCAGTGGAGTTTTGCCGTAGGTTTTGAGTAATGATGGGCGATAGAGGTAGCTTGTATCAGAAGATATAAGGCATTCTTCAGATCAGTGAGGTCTTACTGCATAAGTAAATGAGTGTTATCTTTACTAATTGTTTTGTTCACTAGGTGATGACAGTTCCGGAAGGAAGGTGATTACCTTCAGTTGCTGCCGTATGCCCCCCTCCTATCAGCTCAATCACACCAGATTACTGGAGTAAGTTTCTCTCAGTCTCCTGTGTGGACTACTTTGCATTTTATGTGTGAACTCCTGTTAACTTGTTTCCAGGTGAATGAGATTTCAGGCAGGAGAAGCAGGAGGCCTGGAGTAAAATGAAACGAAAACAGGATGTGAGACCTACCAGTGTTAATATTAAGTGAATGAAATGTAGATGAAACTGCCAGAGTTATTTCACCTGGAATCTTGACTAGCAGAATCAATTCACTGTGTACTGAAATTAACTTGTAGTCTTGATTTTTTTTTAATTAATTCTGATTATATTTAAAAAATTGAATTTATGATGAAGACCAAAGAAAAAGCAATTTTAGAATTTTAGTGTTCCATACATATATTCTTATGAATGGCAGTGTTTGCCTTAATTTGTTATACTTTATGTCCTAACTCACTCAGCAAGAGCTCTGTTTACCTATTTACATATGAGAAATTTTCCTTTTTTATAAAGATCTGCATTATGTGCAGTATATTATGCTTAATTGTTTTATATGTGTCTCACTTTGTAATGTTTGGGGGATTTTTTTGTGTTAGAAGAGGTTGTAAATATGTAAAATTGCAACATTCTTCCTTATACACTTGCTGAAGCAAAGTATCAGTGAATGTTTTTTGCCTTGCAGTTTGTCACTACGCAGAGATCTGTTCTGCCATTAGAGTCCTGTCCTCTTTAAGCATTTTAAAAATATTTGGACTTCTTGTGCAGCCTCCATTGCAAAAATATTTGAGCACCTTTCAGCTGTCAGTACCCTCCATTATTGGAAAGGACAGAAATAATTGTTATATTTTCAGAAATAGAAAAGGATCAGAAAACAGGTTACTTAAGAAATGTGTTTGAGACCATGTTCTTCACTTTTATGCTCTTCACAGCTAGGGTATTTCCACAGTGTTAAGCCAAAGTTTCCTGTGTAGCATAGAGGGAATGTTAGCCCCTAGGAGGAAGAACCATTCCAGTCAGCTCCTCACCAGGAGGAACTACCTGCACTGATTAATAGGAAATGCCAAAGAAATGAGTGTGAGAAACCACATTTCTACCAAGTGTTTCTCAGTTCTGTGAGGAGACACCTCAATGAAGCTAGTGTTTCCTGCTCTTATGCTCTTCTGGACTTAAACACATGTTTTCCTATATCTGAGCTGACATCAAATTCACTCAAAGTCTGTTCTACGAGAGAACTGAAGGCAGGTGTCTGAATGTGAAGCTAGCAATACAACTATCAAATTATCTGTTTTTAAGTAGTTAGACCCAGATGCTGAATTCTGAGAAAAAAGCTGCAGAGTAGGCCTAGATTGGCAGGTATTTTGTGATAAAATCACTAAAAGAATTGATTTGGTAAAGCTCTTGTAATGTCTCTGCAATTCTGTTGCAGCCTTGGAACAAGTAATTGTACAAAAATACTGGTTATTTTATACCCACAGAACTCTCTCAAGTACAGGCTTTCTGGATGCAATGTACCAAGGAACTTACATACTGTAAAATAAAACATGAAGCACTTCATGTGTAAGAATATATATTTAGATATATTTTAATTTCAAACTCTTCTTTAAAAAGTCTTGAATGACTGTTACTACTACTCCTTCTATTAAAATACCATTAATACTCAAGTTGGGGATCAACCCAGCATTATATTAATTACGGTGGCAGTCTTTGTACCGGGCTGTTTGCAGGCGAAGTTTTACAGTATGCTGAATGAATAAGGAGGTATATGTGATCGTGGGAGTGCAGTGTAAGAGTTGAAGTTATGATCTTTTCCATGCAAAGCTGGATAGCCACAGCAGCCTTGATACTTGCAGATAGCCGCAGCCTAATAAATGGCACATGATACTAAGTATTTTGTTGAATGAAAATCACTTGCATACAATTAAGAGCAATAGCTGGGGCTTGATCACAGAATAATAAGCTAGAGAAAGTTGAAATCTAATAGAGCAAGAAGTGAAGTCAGATTGTACTCCTCCATCATTGCTTTATTTGAATCATTGAGCTGTGTGATAGGCCATACAGTATTCTCAATTGTAAGAGAAAGGGAAGAGAAAAGCATCTTAAGCTATACCATAAAAGAATGAACACACAGAAATCTGCTTATAAAATATGCAGTATTATTTCAAGATGGGAATAAGTATTGTAGTTCTGTAAATTAGTTTTAAGAGAAATGATGTATGAACGCAGTCCCCATCATACAAACAAGAGAAAGGCAAATATATTTAATAAAACAGTTTAGAGTAACAAGTTGTAATTGGTAATTAGGTCTAATAGATTTTTCAAGAATTTAGAAAGTTTTAAATTGAAAGGAAACCCCAAGATTTCATAGAATCATAGAATCATTTTGGTTGAAAGGGACCCTAAAGATCACCTGGTTCCAACCCCCCTGCCATGGGCAGGGACACCTTCTGACCTGGCCTAGAACACTGCCAGGGATGGGGCAGACACAACTTCTTTGGGCAACCTGTGCCAGTGTCTCACCATCCTTAAAGTAAAGAATTTTTTCCTAATCTAAATCTCCCCTCTGTCAGTTTAAAGCCATTCCCCCTTGTCCTGTCACTACATGTTCTTCCAAAAAGTCCCTCTCCAGATTTTTTGCAGGCCATGGAAGGCTGCTATAAGGTCTTCCCAGAGCCTTCTGTTCTTCAGGCTGAACAACCCCAACTCAAGATCTTAACCTGTCTTCACAGGAGATAGATTTTTTTTTTTTAATTTATTTATTGTTTTGAAAAGTCAAAAATTACACTGTTTGCTTGGCTAAAAGGAAGGAATTTACAAAGACAAGAAGAAACCAAAATAAAGTTGCTGACAGTTAAAATGCATATTTTTAAAAATTTCTTGGAAAACTCAGTCTCATATTGTCTTCATCTTTTAGTGATTCATGAGCACCATAATTTTTGTAACTATACACATTCTTTCATATTTCAGGCTTTGCAGTGATGTGGAATTATTGGCAACATTGCCACTAGAGCAAGAAGAACTTGTCAGATAAATACATTAAAACATATACAGATTTGCAGTCACTAGTGTTCTGTGCAAAAATAGCACATTTTCTTTCTCAGTTACTGCTTTAAAAATCTCATCTGGTAAACTGTCTTAAAACTGTTATCTTTCTCCTCAGGTACTTAAAGTATACTCTGGACCAGTATGTGGAAAATGATTATACAGTTGTCTACTTTCACTATGGCCTGAAAAGTGTGAATAAACCATCTCTGAAATGGTTACAAACAGCCTACAAAGAATTTGACAGGAAGTATGTCCCCATGATATTTGGCTTACTCTTTGGTTTGTGTAATGTCTGTAACTAACTTCCATGAAGGAAGCAGATCTTTCTGCATCCACCTGCATCTACCCGACTTCATTTTGTCATTGCAAATTCTTACAATGGTATATGTGCAGCTGGTTCTCTTGTGTCTTCTGTGCAGCTCTAAGGAATGGCTGGAGTGCTTCAGTGGTTACGCAAAGGTATAAAGAGCTTTGGGAACAAAACCAAGAGCTGTTGCCTTTTCAGTGCACCGTTCAACAAGATACCTATGGCACTTTGTTGGCCATCATTCTTGATTATCTCACAGCTGTCTTTGAATCTTTGATCATCCCAAGGCTATGTGTGTACAAAAACAGGAAAGATAAGTTTCTAACAGTTCATCTCTCACAGGCCTTGCAGCATTTGGTGGTTGCTACCTGTAAAGCCCCAGAGGGACAGCTGTGCTTGTATATGCCTGACCTTTGGAACAGCAATGACTATGGCTCATAAATTCATGGGTTAGTTAGGGTGAGTTGAGGCCAAAGCTTCTAGGTAGATAGAATCTAAAGTTCTGATATATATTCTCTGAAAGCACACGCTTACCAGCAAAGCAGAAAGTTCCGATGGAGATCAGTTAGTCTTTTACTTGTTTGAAAGTTGGCCTCAAGAAGGCAAACATGACTGAAAGTAAAAATATAGTTCTTTCCTGATAGTAAGAGTGTATATGTGTGTGTGCTCGTGTGTGTATGTTGAGAGAAATGGATCATAAGTGTCTGATTTTTCCAATTTGGGAGCTGAAACAAGAAGCAGATCTCAAAAAAAGATACTGTGAAAAAGTTTTTTGGGTATTTCTAGACTAGACTGGGAATAGGGCCAGTGACATACCAAACCTTACTTTGGAAATTGAAGTTGAGATGAGCACAACACCTCTAGTTAGTTTAGTGACAGAGCTCAGACTTTCATGAATGTCACCCAATAACCTCCTCATACTCTAAAACCCACTAAGCACGAAGATGAGGTTGTGCTTAGCAGCTCTCAGAGCAGCAGTGGGAAGCTGTCATCTGAAGCCTCTAACAGCTTTCAAGAGATGCTGCTCTCCACTCAGCAACAGACCAAAAGCACTTATTTTTGCTATCAGGTTTCTGAATATTATTAGTACCATCTATCTGTTCTTTTTTGGACTGAAGGGAGAAGAAAGGCAAAAGTTCTCTTGCATTTTCTCTTTGACAAGAGATTTGGACTACAATACCGGTTTTTTTTACCATGCATTGACAATTTCTTAAAATAAAACATTGTACCATTTGCCTTCTGAGAGAATCCCAGGTCAAATTTGCAGTTGCTGTATGGGAAGAGGTAGTACAAGGGCAGTATCTTCTTTGTTGCCTTTTGCAATACCTACAGGTGGACAGTATGACTGTCATTTATGCCAGACATCTGTTCTCTGCATTCCACCACCATGGTCCAGGTAGCAGGACGACCAAAGAGGAACAGAGAAGCTCAGGTAGCCAGGCAAAACCATACACCCATCATTTTGTTCACAGTTAGAACGTCTTAGTATACTGTCATTGGGAAGCTCAAAGCAACATTCACAACCCAGCATGTCTGTTCAACTATACTAGCCAGAGGGACAAAAAAACACAAAGTAGTATCTTTCAGACTTCTTCCCTGTGTATGTTTTGGAGTCAAAGAAAAAGAGGACTGGGAAGAGTGCAGAGGATGATAGTGATTAGCCTTCATCATGAAAGCAGATGTTCAACAGGAACAGTTTCAAAAGAACAGATCTTGCTTCGAAGGTTTACAGCAGAGGCTTAGTAAAGTCTTTTGGACATTCAGTTGTAATCTAGGAAAAAAGCAATGACTTATGCCTCTTGCTTCAATATACAAAACAAACTTAAAACGGAAACATCAGTAAAACTATTCAGGAGTAAACATTGTTTAGGAATGTGGTAGTGTTACCTTAGCCTACTATTTTCTCACCAATACCGACCATATTTTTAAGCTCAGGGAGGGGGGCTTCATTTTACTTTACATTCAATTTCTTCTGAATTAGGTATTTTTAATGTATTTGAAAAGAATGCTGTATAATGTTCTTGTAACAATACTTCTCATTCAGTTGTAGCTATTAATTTCTACCATCTATGATACTCAACAGTCTTCTAACAATTTCATTTTCTTTTCCTAGGTATAAGAAAAACCTTAAAGCACTCTATGTTGTACATCCAACCAACTTCATAAAAATTCTGTGGAATATCTTTAAACCTCTTATAAGGTACTTGGCAGTTTATTCAACACATTTTCCAGCTTAGTTTAAGGTGGTTTGCTCTCTAAGGTGCTTTTAAAAATCCTTGAAGTAAAATATGTCACATAACAGCACAATACCCATTTAAACTGTCTCAAATTAATGAGCAAGGTGAGCTTAAGCTTGGGTGTGAATAGTAGGGTAGAGTTCTTTTAATGCTAAGAAAAGGGAGGCTCAATTCATAGTAGTATTACTGGTATGTTAAAGTAAATATTACTTTAAAATGTAGTTATTCTGTGGACCACAAATGACTTTTTTGTCCTGTTTGACAGCACTTAGCACAATAGAACCAGGTCCGTGACAGGTTACAAGGTAGTATGGTAAAGCAGATAATAAATCAGACTTTCAATCTGATCTCATGTGCTGAGACAAATAGGAATGATACTACTTGTGTGTTCAAAGTTAATGGATAAGTCCTGAAGTGCCCATAGGGATTTTAGATGGAAGGTACAATAGTGAAGGTGAATGTATTTTACTGGTGCATTTATTCCTTTGCATTCTAAAAGTTGATGATACCTACAAGGTACTGGCAACAATGGGCAGATATTTCTAAGTGCTAAGGTGGTTGGGCTTTCCTAGTTTCTGCTCCTGAACTTCTGTAATTTCAAAAGTAGTTCTGTTTTGCAGATGAATGTCCTCAGTGCTGGAGGACAAAACCAGCTTTTTCTGAGAAACCATAATGAACCAACTAATAATGTCCATTACAGTAGCTTGCAAATAATTCAGTTTCTGACTGGTAGAAAGCTAGTTAATTAGGGAAAGTTTAATTTCTAGACTGATCAGAGCATGTAAAAAGCGTGTGAGAAGAAAAAAGTAATTACAGCTAAAAATCATGCAGAATATGCTGCTCCTGAAATGGGAAGACTAATGATAGATGTTTATTTTAACTGGCACTAAATTAAATGCCAGAGACCCAGGACATAAAGCAATGGTTAGGAAAGTGTGACAGAAACAGGATGTCTACTAGGTGATGATTCCTCAGGAATGGGGTTAGATATATTTTGTTACTGATTTGTGATGGCTATAGAGAGCTTCCTGGGGAAAAAAAAATAAAATACAAAAAACAGAAAATCTCTTGATAGAGTTTAAAACACTCAGGTAAAACCAGTTTATTCTCAGAGGCAGCTGAGAGCTCCTTTGGTATAGCTCGAGGCAAGAAGTTCTAGGACACTTTAACAGTTTTCAGTCTGAGCCTGTTACTGCACTCAGTGGAGTCATAGCTGGACAACAGCTGTGCTGTTTGACTTGGAGCAATAATTGGCAGCTAACTCTTACAAAAGAAAAGTTTACAGATTCCTGTTCCAAATACTTATTTTCCCTGGATCTTACTATGTCTCTGTAAATAAGATGAATACTTTTTTTTTCTCAGAACAGCATGATACGCTGGCAATTATATCCTTGTTTACGTGGAATGTGAAAATGGATGCATGTGATAAGCTTAAGCATTTATATCTAGTATAGGAAATTCAGACCAGGCTTATTATCTTAGGACATCATCAAACAGGGCAGCATCATCCCAACCTTCTGAACCACCCTGCTTTCATTAGGATGGCTGCTCCTGTTTTACCAGTGTGTACCTGGACACTTGCTCTGAGTCTAATTTAGTAACACTGTCTGTTGTTAAAATATGTGACCACCTGAACTGACAAAATAATTGGAAGTATGAGTAACTTCTGAAAAGATCCATAAGCCAGAAGGCAGGAATTAGGTGAAGCTAGGAAAAAAAACCCTCTTTACTTGTTAAAATAATTTAATTGTCAAATGCTCACGTATAAAGAAGTGCTTTGGGTTGACTTAAGTGTAGCTTTGTCAAATAAGGGAAAATGGAAGGATATAATTTTAAAACTGAAGTGTGAAATTGTCCATGTACAATTTGCCTAAATTATACTCATTGAAAACTAAAATTTATGAACAGTGTTAATTTACTAGAATGGTTAAATTTAAAATTTGTTCACAGTACCTTTTTTTCCAGCCTAAAATAATCTTATTCTAACAGATCATGCTTTTATTTAAGTGTCAATATTAAAGTTCACAAAAAAAAGGTTTTTCCCATTGGTTTTCCAAGGTTTTTTTTTTGTTTGTTTGTTTG
Organism: Loriculus beryllinus; assembly: GCA_039877255.1. Classification (NCBI taxonomy): domain Eukaryota; kingdom Metazoa; phylum Chordata; class Aves; order Psittaciformes; family Psittacidae; genus Loriculus; species Loriculus beryllinus. The sequence goes on along the minus strand of JBCJKH010073473.1, from coordinate 1,857 downwards.
TTTGTTTCAGTTTTTTTGTAAGAATACATTTCTATGTGTGAGCTAAAAGAAGACACCCACCTGTTATAAAAGGAATATAATATACATTTAGGTCAATGTGGTGATGGTGTGGCCTTTTCACGGCACAGGAATAATTCCTATATGCCCACAATTTAGTTACAAATTATGTGTATCTGTAGCATGTCCTGTATTGCCGGAGGTGATTAGCTGAGAGTTAGCTGAGAGTGTTAGCCTGTGGCTTAGGTAGGATGTTGAAATTGCCCGCTGTTTTTGAATAAAAGAAATATTGAAGAGCTCTGAAGTTGTACACCCACAGACTGATGCCCATCAGTCCCAAAATTGCTTGCCTGGCAGCAAAATTTAGCTCATTTCAAATAAAAGCTAAAATGCTAAAAGTGACTTAACAGTTGTACCATCTTCCACTAGAGGGAGTGTGTGTATGTGTATTTGACAACACAGGGATAAATCCATTAAAGCGAGAGAATTTTGTTCCAATTTTACTGTCAAAATAAATTGAGTATACTTTTTATAATAAATACCTGTTATTTTGCTTGGCACTTCATTGCAGGGCAGATATTCTGTGTTGTGGAAAAATATGAAATTATTTCAGGCCATCTGTATAAATGTGTCACTAAGCCTTGTTTGAACATTTCATCCAGTAAAGTAGTGTAATCTGTCTGAAAGTCAAGACCTAACTAGTGATAGTTGGTGCTTCAAATTTGGAAGTCTGTTTTGAGCAAGTCCTAGAAAAACCTTATTATTCAGGATGTTTCCTAGAAGCTATCTAGTCCGTCTCAAAATGAATAAATCTGCTACAGGATGCACACTATCCAGGCTGTGAAAATCTTTCCTGTCACTTGCTACTTTATAGTTTGTGTCTGCAGCCCAATTATTTTGTCTTTTGGTGGGAGGAATGCCTAAATAACACATTTTGTTCTGTTGGCCGTGTAACATTTTCTCCAAAGTGAATGGGTTTTTAGCGAGCTTTCTAATGCTATGTGAAACCTGGTTTTCAGTGGCTTTTAGAGTACTGCTTTTCATATCTATGCAAATCAAAAAACATTCAGATGGAAGTCAGTTATTTTTCTTCAAATCAGACTCTCAGGCATGCACTGTATATATTTGATCATATGAAATGAAATACATCTTACATCTCCTGCTGCTTCAATTACAGTCTAATTTTTGAGTTGCATCAGCACTTACATTTTTGTAATAGAAACTAAACCCTTCATAAATGTTCCCCCCATGCTGATTTTTATACTTCTTTGTGATTTTGGGTTCTTTTTTAGCCATAAATTTGGGAAGAAAATCACCTACTTGAACTATCTAAGTGACCTCAGGGAGCATCTCAAATATGACCAGCTAAATATCCCTCCAGAAGTCATCCGGTAGGTGACAAGTATGAAATACATTGTTTCACCTTCTCTCAAGTAGTTTCATCTTGTTCACTGTATTTCAAGAAGAATCTAATCCTAGTTCTTCAGTGATTAAAAGTCTAATTTGCCTGTTTGTGCTTGGTTAGATTTAATTCTAAAAGCTGCATTGCCATCAGAGATCTGCAGAAGTGTGTCAGGTGTTCAGAGAAGAAATGTTATATAGTTTTCTACAGATTTGGGATATCTCCATCTCAGCTGTGGAGCATTTTCTTAGTATAATTGCAGCTTCTGTGTGAGTGTTGGTGTCAGGACTGCTTAAGAGTATCATGTGATGTTCATGGGCAAAAGTGTAATCCTGACCCTTTTGCTTGCATGTTGTAACAGATTAAGTGACTTCCTTTTGCTAAGAGCGTTCACAGTCAGCAAAGCGTTGATTGACGTTAAACTGTATGGATATGTCTGCTGTCAGTGGATCCATTAC
>JBCJKH010073469.1:39788-61547 GCA_039877255.1 Loriculus beryllinus | reverse complement strand
CTACCCTGTGGCTTGCTAACAGGAATTGAGGTGGGAAAAATAAATCAGAACAAGTGCCTGGGCTAGAGTTACTGCAAGGGTTAGGTGCTACTGTTTCTGATTACAAACCGTCCCTAATCAGACCTAACGGGAGGATTTAAGCGCATACAACATGTGCTAGTTTAGGTCATGAAGTTATATTTCTGTTTATGTATTACATTCATTACTAAGTTACCCAAAGCACTTTCCAGGAATAAACGTAACGTTGGAAACAAGTTCTAACTTCACAGGAACGTAAAGAAGCTAACCTGCTCCCCAGTTCAAGCCTGACTTCGTTCAGTACGGAACCGTAAACCGCACAAACCACGCCGGGCTTTCCCCACCGACCGGCCTCGCTCCCCGCCGCGGCACCCAGCACAACCGTCACCCTGCAGCAGTCCCTGAGAACACGTCTTAATCCAAACAGGCACTTCCCAGGGGAAGGTGGCCGACTTACAGCTGCTTCGCCCTCGCAGCACCAGCACCGACCACCACCGCGACCCCCAACCGGCTCCATAGCTGCACCAGCCGCTCCTACTCGTCATGGCAGCCCCGCCTCTCTCCAGGACGGACCGTTACCTCAGGGACACCACAACAACTCCCAGCACACCTTGCGCCTCCAGCCGCCGCTACGGGTAACTGAACCAATCAGCAGCCCGCTTGTTGCCAGGCGGGCAGGAGAGGTGTCCAGTTAGGAAGCAGCTACTGAGGAGGCGGGAAGATGTTGGCGGTTTAAAAGCTGATGGTTAGGGTGGCCTCGGTGTTCCGCCTTCCGTGCCGGCTCGGCCCGCAGGCAGGGCTCAGCTCCGTAGTGCATCGCCGTCCTGCAGCACAGCCGCTTCAACTCGTCCGACAGAGAAGGCGGTAAGTCCCACGGGACAACGGCGAAGGTGGGAGCGCCCCTGAGGGGGGGGAGGCGCGGCGCTGCCGGACCCCGGGAGCGGCTGCCGGTACCGCGACAATGCCGAGCACGACGCAGTACAGGAGGAGGCCTCTTAACACATCGCTGGTGGAGAAGCGGAAGAAAGGCAGCTCCCGCTGTTAACTGCTTATCGTAATGGTAGCAACAAAAACAACCCACGGGAAGAGGCCTTAACAACCTGAAGGGATAAAACCAGCCCTGAAGGTTTATCCTGTGATTGTAATCTGTTGCGATTGGCTTGGCTGTTCTGGTACTGTACGTATTCACTGACGCTTCTGTTGTAGCACGATGGCCAATGTAAAGGGCGAAGATGAAATAGCTTGCTTCGAAAGAGAAATAGAAGAGTTTTGCACTGAATTACAAAGCATTGTGAGTGATCAAATCACTCAAAGTCGAGCACTGAGAGACTCGTGCAGGGAGTTCATAAAAGCACTTTCAGGTAAAAAGGCTCTATGTTCCTCTTACCTCTGCTTTTTTCAAATTATCATCGCACTTTTTTGGATAATTGAAATAATTTTTCGTTGCAGAGAAATGGTCCAAGAAGCTGAAAGAAATGGACCTGATGATTGATAAAATCCAGGAGTATAGCAATGGTACAGTATGGTGTTTGATTTATTGTGTCTATATGTCTAATAACTTAATACAGCTGAATAATACGCTTAACTTCCCATTTTAAAAGGAAACAAGTTCAGAATGAAAGTAGAATTAAAAGCAAACATATTTGGTTGGTTACAGGATGCAAATTGCAAGTCAAGAGCAATTTGTTGGAAAACTTCATTCCTGATGTAAATAAATAAAGGTCTAGTAGAAGTTTTCTGTATACTGGTCTTGGTGCCTATGTGTTTAAAACAACAAAGTATCAACTTGACTGCAATAGGAAAAACAAGTTAAATTTCTGAGTGAAGTTAAATATTATGAGGTTTTTTTACACCTTTTCCATGTTGGTAATAGAATATAGTCAGTCTATCAGTGTAGGACTAACTTCTTTGAATTTGTAGTTAAACCTCAGAATATTGGGTAAAAATAATTGCAGCTCTACTATCAGTGTTTCTATTCCTCACTTTCTGTCAATTTGCCTGTGTACAGTATCCCCAGTCTTCATGCTTTGAAAATGTGTATAATGCTGGCACCGGAAACAAATTGAATCTGATTGAAGCATCAGAGGAACCTACTACTCAGTAGCTTCTGTTCTGAGTAACTTTCAGCTTTTATTTGATGCTTTTAGTATAATTATGGCGACTTCACTCTTTGTCTGAGGTAGCATGCATTTAACTGGGTTTTATTCAAATAAGTAATCTCAAACTATATAATTGAGTACTAAATATCAGGGATCTAATTAATCAACTGTATAGGTTCATATTTACTTGCTTCCTTTCAGAGATGCTCCAGCTGAGCCAATGCATATCGGAAAATGAAGGGCACTTGACAGAAATAAAATCTATGCTTAATCAAGAAAAGCAGCAAAACAAGGACTTGACTGACAGTGTCCAAGAGCTTAAAGAACAGATGAAGAAGGAAAGTAAGTGAGCAAAGGATGAATACATTTTCTTGATTAGAGGAGGAATTGTTTTCAACAATTTTTCAACAGTTTTTCTACTGTTTCAAACATTTTTTAATGCGCTTATTTCACATTTGCTTTGGTATTTATGGTGGCTTTTAAAATTCTACCAATAGCTTCTAATCCCAAAAACATTGAAAAGAGAAAAGAACAACTGTGCAAGTTGAAAACACTCTATGAAGAGAGGCTTGGACTGGAGATATGCAGAACGCACAGTAAGTTTTTTCCATGTGCAATGATACAATCTGGTTAATGTTGGATTGTGCAGTGAAGAACATCCTAGCTTAGACAACTGAAGAGTTGTTGTAGTTCAGGTTATTACCAGTGTCTCTCAAATGGCAAAATACAGTATGTTAAATGCATTTCTCTTTCAAAGAGACTCAGGTTGCTTAACTTGTATGTGTCCTACGAATATTAATTGAAATTGTAGCTTCACATCATGATTCTTTTAGTCATTGTTGTGACTCTCCAGCAGAGGTTAATGGTGTTTGTATTTGCTTTAGATGAACAATTACAGTTTATATTCAGACACATTGACCACAAAGATCCTGACAAACCGTATGTGTGTACCTTTTCCATAAATGAACAAGGAGATTATGAAGGTATGTGAATTTTAATTATTTAAGCAGATTCTGATGCCCCATTTGGAAAAAAAAAGGGGGTATGGGTGGCAGGGGAATAAAGTGCCATTTATTTGTAGCCTTTATCTTCCAATTTCTGAGTGATAAATTTAGCAATAGTAATTTTTTTAAATGTAACTTCTATTGTTAATGTGTACGAAAATACAACTGCTTCACTTCCCTCCAATCGTGGAGTTGCTGTTTATTCTGTGTCAAGCAAAGCAGGAGAGAGATGCACAGAGAGAGTGATGTCAGCTGTAGTCCGTTGCTTCTTCCCTTAATGCTAGAGCGAATGTTTATGCTGACAGGCATAGTTCAAATTGGTTTAGAAGGCTAGAAGACAGGAGAAACTAGGTGCCCTGTTAACTATGGGGAGCCCTTACAGTAGTTTGACATAGGAAAAAGATTAAAATTTGAAATCCACCACTCCCTCACTGTAAGTGGGCCTTTTAGCTCTTAAAGCTGTTTTTGCAACATGGATCTTACTTCAGTTAGGAATAAGAGTAGCGATAATTTTAGTACTGTGTTGAGTAGTGTCTAAACCAATACTACTGTTGCTTTGCTTTGCCCTGGACTGTATAGATTTCTGGTTTTATTAATTCAAGTCTAAACTGTGCTGAAGTTAAGTTTATCACATGCTGGGCTACACACAGGTTTCCAATTTGCCTTCCTGCAGAACAACAAAAATGTTTAGGAATGTTTTTCAATTTTTGAGCAGGCTATGGATTACTGGGAATTGCTGTAACAATTCAAACAGGAACACAACACTGGATGGGAGGTTTAGAAATCAAAAAAGAATTTGTGTGGTGTTTGAGGCTTTGTCTGCTGAAAGAAAATGATTTAATGGGCTAATGGGGAAGCTAAAAAGTACAAAAATAACCTGCTTTTGTATTTCATAGGTGTGATAAAACACTAATACAGATTTTTTTCATAATAGTCTAATCTTTTGGAAATTCATGTTGTTTTAGTGACTTCCTGTAATCCCCCTCTGGACTGTATCGCAGAGCTCCAGCTCAAAGTGAGAGAAACTAACAATTTTTCTGCAATGGTTGCCAACATCAGAAAAGCTTTTGTTGCTCTATCTTGTAAACAGTCTACATAAAGCAAGCATATAACTCTCTAGATGTACAGCAATCTTTTCTTCCTCTATTGTGAAAGTATGTAATTACTTGTGTCTGATTTCTCAATAAAAAAATAATGAAAATGGTATTTTAGTCCACTATTATAGAAAGACATGTTGGATCATTCTTCAAATAACAGTATAGCTGTTTGCTTAATTGAATGGCTCCAATCATGTATGTTTTGATCCAGTAGCAAATAATGATGTAATGACCTCTTTTTAGCTAACCCAGGAAGACATTAAAAAGTATTTTCTGTAATATGTGCATAAAAGCATCTTTTCAGGTTTATACATGGCTGGAATCGGCCTGAAACCTACCACAATGATGCAGTGGAGTTCAGCCATTAGTGCAGTTACCTGTATCACATGTAACTTCTAATTTACCATCTTGTACTCTCCAGTGTTATGGCTCATGTTCACGTATGTAAATCATGGCTTTCATTTTTTTTCTGTCAAACTATATATTTTACTGTTTTTTTCTTGTCTGGGTGCCTGTTTATGTTTTTGTAACAAAACTATTTGCTGTACATGTTATTCTTGAAAAAAAATACCTAGCTGGGCAGAAGAGCTGGCCTGAAACTTCAACTGCAGTGGCAAAGTAACACTCATAGGATTACCAGCCTTAGCATGTTTTAGAATAGATTACTCATTTTCCTTTACTACATAAAGCATGTTATAGTGACAGACGATTTGTCATCAAATCTTAAGGCAAAACCTGATGTATGAAATAAGTAGTTACAAATAGACCCATGCTTCTTGCAGCTTACAAAGAACAATATTGCTGCCACAGTGTTCAGCTTTAATTAGAACTGTTCTTTTTCTATTTTCTTTGTATAGCCTTTTCCTTTCCACAAAACATTTAAATAGATAACTGCAACATCAAAGAAAACTCTTAAATTGATAATATAGCAGTTCAAATAAAATCTTACTAAATTCAGTACTGAAAATTGTAGTGAAGTAGAAGACCACTTACACTGAAAACTAATGATATAAAGAGTTAAAAATGTCCAACACATAGAAGACCCTGTGAAAAAGTATTTAAATTCTAACACTTTTTAATTAAAATAACCCTTAAACTATTGAAACACACCCTGAGTAACAAATAAAAATGCTCAGGCTTACTGCCATTTCATTTTCTTTTCATCCCAGGCATGAGTCTTGGTTTATTGATTCTAACAAAATTACTGTGCCTAGAATCATAGAATAGAACCATAGAATAGTTAGGGTTGGAAATGACCTTAAGATCATCTCGTTCCAACCCCCCTGCCATGGGCAGGGACACCTCACCCTAACCCATGCCACACAAGGCATCACCCAACCTGGCCTTGAACACTGCCAGGAATGGAGCATTCACAACCTCCCTGGCCAACCCATTCCAGTGCCTCACCACCCTCACAGTAAAGAATTTCTTCCTTATATCAAATCTAAACCTCCTCTGTTTAAGTTTTAACCCGTTACCCCTTGTCCTGTTGCTACAGTCCCTATGCTATGTACAGAACATAAAATATCTGACAACCACTGCATTGGAATTTACATTCCTAGGAAATATTTGCTAGAAAAGACAGTGTGCCTGGTTGCAACTATTCTGTGCATATGCCAAAGGCAAGGAATAAAGTTTATAATGTTTATTGTGTGTAATTTAAATGTTTACAACTTATTTTGGAATTTGAATAATATACCTGCTTATGTTTGCTTATAGATGCAGCTCTTACTTACTCTAAAACAGAGACAGGCATTCCAAAAAGCAGGTAATAGCTAAATAGTTTGGTTTTTTTTTCCTCTTCTTTTTCTATGCTATGTCTTAAAAACCTTAAAACCTTTGTGCCCTTATTGAAAGCATTTAGTACTTACAGAATTTCACACACCTAGATTTGTGGCAATTTGGAGTATTCTATTTGTTGTGAAGCTGCATGATACACTGATATCCAATAACAAAGGACAAGTAGGATAATACTATATACTGAACTAACAGATAGATACAGTTATTGGGACCCCAGAGTACTGATTAGCAAACAAATATCAACTGCAGTGCCCCAACGAGCATATGGGGAAGCTCTTGCACAAAAAAGGAATATGCAGCTTAGGGACCATGACACACCATCAACCAGCCCCTTCCAAATGGTGCTAGTGCTCTATTAGCAGGATCAGGTTTATCTTAAGGCAGTCATAGATTTAAGTGAAGGTCAGTGAAGGCTTTTCTTTTTTCATAAAATGAGTTTATCCATTTAATATTGCTCTCCCTTTCAAACTGCTGATTTGTACTTAGGTCAAGCCTGAAATGTGTCAGCTATCAACTAATGCTGCCCATACAGAAAACTGCTGTACTTACTGGTGCTCAGCACCTCAGCAAATGTGTCTTGAAACATAATGTAAAAAATAAAAACAAAAAAAAAGTTTGAATTTATTAGATCTTGGAAATACACTCTGAAATAACATTAATAATGTATGTATTAAGTGAATTTAATCACAATTGCTGTTTGTATGCTAGCTAGAGTCCTGGCTAACCAAACAGTTATTACATACTTACTCAACCATGAGTGGAGATGGCTAAGCTGAGTTTGTTGACATTTTTCCTAAACCCTGTTGGATGTTGCCAGATGTATTTTGAAAAGCAAACAAACAAGTATTGGCTACACTGGTGAAAATTAAGAAAGACATGGAACTTATGCTGTGCTTCTGTCATACTCCAATTGTGCTATGTTATCATCTTATCTAATGTTTCAATAAACTATGATTTATTCAATACCTTGAAATTGTCTAAATTATTCCTGTCATTGCAACACTCAAATCGCTGTGAGCTCATTTGTGAATGATTTATAACTTTTTAAAAGTCCTGCTGAATGCAGTGTTAACAAACACATGCACACATAAATCACTTGGTCCCACAGGCAGATTGCAGTACATTTTTTAACAATATGAATAAACTATACTAAATAATTACGGTAATACTCTTACCTTTTTGAAAGCGATAGTTGCAATCCAATTACATCAGGTTTTACTGCCGAAACAGGATTGTATGCCTGAAGAACTGGGGGTAATGACTCATTGCCAAGACAGTGAGAGTCTATCTTTTCGTCCTTACTATGCCGCATCACTAACAATTATACACAAAGAACTCTTTGAATCTTGAGTTTAGAAACAAGTTGTTCCAGCAGAAGCAGAGGCAATAAAGCCTGAGTTCCTACAGATCTGTGGTTTTGTCCTTCAATGGTTCAATTCTTTTCACTGCAATATCCCAGCTGTTCTTTACAGTCTCCCTCATGGATGAGAGTCAGTGCCACTCCTGAGTTATGGGAGCATTGATTTCTGCTTCTCCCTTTTACCTGGATGATGATTTTTAGTAGACTGTAAGAACAGTGATAGCTCCAACACAATCTCTTTTTCAAATTAGGGCTGAGCAACAGGTTCAGAAGTTGTGAAGGACACTGACAGACTATGCTAAAAATAGTATTTAATCATAGAATGGTTTGGGTTGGAAGAGACCTTAAATATCAATTAGTTCCAACCATGCAAGCGTGTAGTAGGTTTTTGTATGACCTTAAGTATATGTTAAGGTGGCTATGCACTGAAATGATGAACTGAAAGAAGATACAATTAGTGTTAATTTGATTTCCTTCCTCTTCAGTCACAGCATATTGAACAATGCTAATTGCTATTGACATACCTCGTTTGTGACTGTTAAATGGACAATTCTCTACATGGAAACATGTTCTTTGACTGACTTGCCTCAATGGATTCTTTTGCACTGGCTACTGTATCATGGGCTCAGTTCTTCACTGCCCAGTATCTTCTGCACCATAGCTCCAGCTGGACTAACTGGCTTGAAAGAGAAATAGTACTGTTGAATGAAAACCAGGTATACATCATTATTGTTTTGAGTTAAAAGCATGCTACACCTATGTTACACTGATGGCATTCATCAGAAAGGATTCCAGGCATTTAAGAGCAAACTGCATGCATTAACTTTTTGACTAAGTAGGTAGAAGTAACAGTAGTGATCTCATGGGTGGTATATTGTCTAAGTTAAAGTACAATGCTTTCATGTACATGTTTACCTCATAGATTAAAAATAAAACATGCAAGTAACTAATACTTAACTTTCCAAATGAAGCTAATGAGATGAACTTGCTTGTCTGACTGTCGTGGTTTAAGCCCCAGCCGGCAACCCAAAACCACGCAGCTGCTCGCTCACTCCTCCCCTTCCTCCCCCCATTACCAGAGGTATGTGGAGGAGGATCAAAAGAATGTAGCTCCTATGGTTGAAACAAGAGCAGTCCAGTAACTAAGGTATAACACAAACCACTGCTGCTACCACCAATAATAATAATGGTAAGGGAAATAAGAAGGGAAGAGAATATAGCCGCTCACCACTCACTGACCAATACCCAGCCCAACCCAAGCAGTGATCTCCCCCTTCTGGGTAACTGCCCCCAGTTTATATACCGGGCATGATGTGCTGTGGTATCGAATACCTCTTTGTCTAGTTGGGGTCAGGTGTCCTGTCTCTGCTTCATCCCTGCTTCTCCTCTTCCCTGGCAGAGCACGAGACTCAGAAAGTCTTTGGTCAGAATAAACATGACTGAGCAACAGGTAAAACCATCGGTGTTATCAGCGCTGTTCCCAGGCTGAAACTCAAAACCACAGCACTGCACCAGCTACTAAGAAGGAGAAAAATGACTGCTACTGCTGAACCCAGGACACTGACACATCCCCATTAACGGAAAAATAATGCATCAAATTGGTAATTGCATTCTTTTAACATTAATCTTCAGTATCCGCATGACTTACTAGCCTGCGTTTTCCTTTACTCAGTGCAAAGGCAGACAAGTCATCTGACTGATAAAATCGTGTTTCTGAAGGAAAGAGGGAAAACCTCTTCTGATATGCAATCCTCAGTGCTGTCACCTGTAGTTCTGCAGCAATTACCCATCATTTTAGGCTCCAGCCTTCTCTAAGGATCACCCATAATTCTGAAAACTCTGCTTGGGACTGTACTACAGTAGGGACCACTTTTACTAAGTGAGTGCTCTGCTAATGGCATCACAATGAATCCAAATACCAAACTTACAGCCAATGCAATTTCTCATGCAATTTACATGAGAAAGCTGCTTTGCTTTCCTCAGCTGCTCCTGCTGAAGTTTCTCTCAACTATCATCTCTCAACTGTATTGTTTGGTGCAGAATAAGCATAAAAATTTTGCATCCAATCTTGCTTTTGATCATGCGTTAATCCTATCCTGGTGGCAGCTGATGTCATTGCTAGCAATCCATTTTTCCTCTCCTGAATCATGTAGTTTGCATTTTATAGTAGCTACCTGTCAAATCTTACAGATGAGTTCTTATGTAAGAATTCTCCTCTGCAAAATAGCTTTGTCTGTGCTGGATACTTGGATTAGTTGCTAGAGTAACGCAGACCATTACAGCTTAAGTATGAGAAATATCAATGATTCACATGCTCTTTGTTTGGTGGAAGCTGCTTCTAGTATTCACAGCAGTCCTGTCTCCTTTCTCCATCCACCCGGTCCAGGGAGTACCATAACTCAGGTCATCACTTCCTCAACATTGCTGAAGGACCAAACGTTGCACCAATTTAGACTACAAATGTGCAAATCCCTTTCTGGACCTAGCAGATGGATTAGGTTGTCCCATAAAATAACAGCTATGGGCACTCATCTCACACAGAGATTATTCAGTGAGAAACTGCGTATAAAAAAAGAGATACACTAACTCTATTATGGCTGAATGAAGTTTAAATAAAACTTAGATGAAAGACTACACAAATATAACTGTAAAATAGCAAGACTTTTTGGTAAAAAGCAGCTCTTTCAAGGATACTTTAGGAGAGCAACAGTAATTAAAATTACTATTAAAGGGGAGGTTATCTTTAAAAGAAGCTCAGACACAGGACAGAAAGTTGTTAGTTAGGGTAATGCAGGAGGGAGCTGATGCAATTTTATTTACAGAAGGTTCACATTCCATCTTCGAATGTCAGAATGGTTTTTTGATGTGGGGAGATTGTATAAATTTGTCTAAATATAGCAAAAAATGCTATTGCCATGCAGTTAGTTGTACAGGAGCCTTGCTCAGTCCCATTTTGGAAAGTGTGAAAAATAACCTGTGTAGTATTTTCTACACTTTGATTGGATGTACAGTGCTGTTTTTCAGATGTTTAGGAAAGGGTATTAATTTGGGAATATAAATATATGTTGCCAGTAAGCAGCATTAAAATGACATTATCTTTTCATCTAAATAGTGAACTATTGCACTAACATTGTAAGTTGATCATGTTGCTCTTGCAGGTAAAACTACAAGAATCAACAATGTTGAAATGTCTAACTTTATATTGCACTTTCAAGTGACTAAAAGTTGATGGTGCTGTGTCACATCTAAACAATTGTCTTTGAAAGTCAGAACCTTACAAACACCTCAGTGCTGCACACAACTCTGCATTAAAGCAATCCCTCTACAAGAATCAATGGCTTTGCAGACTCAGGGCTGAAGATTGGTATAAAACACTTTCCTCAAGTGTATTTTATCCTATAGTGATAAAGCTGCCTTCTAAGGTAGTAACTGGAAGGTGTGTGAGCCTTATCCTTGCTCCCTGCAAAAGAGCCTCGTGTGTGCACTGTTGTCTTCTACTGGCAAAGCTCTGCAGAGATGAGCCTGGCATGGCACACACTTTAAATACACCATTATTCTACCTAGTTAATGAATAGTTACCATTTTATCAATTTGCTTTTCACAAATAGGTTTTGTATTATTGGAATTAATTTTTCACAGAACTGTAATCTCTGGATTTTATAGTCTAGGAGAAAGGGCAGCAACTGGTAAGAAGTCTAGACATAGCATGTTTGCCCAGTGTGCATTACAGCTTCACACCTATTCCACACACCAAAGTATATTCAGCATCACCCATACTTTCTGTGTTCACATTCTAAAATTCCCTAGCATGAGAACTCTGTGGAAAACAGTCTACGACAACCATTTGACAACCACCTTGCACTCTTCTATACTGGAGCACAAATTGGCATCCCGCTCTGTGAAATCCACTGAAGAAGGTAAGCCAATGACAAAGGTAGGCAGTGTAAAATCTGTCAAGGGACAGGACTAGCATCCTGCAGAACAGGGCACAAAGATGAACAAAAAACACAGCAGAAATTATGGAAACAGCAACCCTCCACCCACACTAGCAGAGCTAGGACTAACAGTATGGAATTAGAATCCCTCCTACACAATCCCAGCCTTTGTTCATCACAGCATGAGGAGCTACCACGTCATGTGGCAATTTGCCCATCTGGCACAGTTAAAACATTTGAATTCCTTCCACTCACCTTCTGTACCACAGCAGACTATGCCATCACATTTTAGCTCTTCTAAAGCAGCACAGACCACCATCTTCTAAGAACCACTGTATTTCTTGTACAGAGGAACCTCAACAGGCTTAAAGGCAGTATATGAAAAAATTCTTGCTCCATTTCACATTATCCCAAGCCATCTTCTATATACAGCGGCTCTCCCTGCGGTATGTAAGTTGAGGGGTATATGTGGAATAGGAAGCAAAACACATTACCACATAATTAAATCTCATCATAAATCTCTTCAATACAGAATTTAAATGCCATATTAAATGCACTACAAACTTTTCTCTGTATATTATCATTGAGACATATTAATAACTACAGTAATTTGTTTTTTAAACACAATGCAAATGCCCAGGTTTACTTCCCTTCAGAATGAAACTTCAGCTGATGAGTGAAGATTCTTACAATACCAGTATTTGCTTTATGAGAACTCTTGCATCAATTTTCTGCTGAAGCTGTAGGAGTGTTTTAATGCATCCCATTTCTAAGTGCTTCCTTCATCATCTTTGAATGCTGTATCAGAGCCCAACTGACAATCGTATTTTGTAGGCTTTACTTTGGCAAGTGTATGAAAGCAATTCCAGCTCAGTGCATTCCTACACATGGATAGCTCCTTGTTTAAAAAAATATAAAGCAAAACATCCTTTTCATAGTAATGAAAAAACATGGAATCCTACCGTAATTAAGCAAGCAGATTTGGTCTACTTAATAGAAGTGGTCTGAAAGATGCAGCTCTCTTGGCAAAATCAAGAGCTGGAGCTTTTCCTTAGGAGAACCACTACATAAGAGTGGCCTTCTTCTCTTGCTTCCAGAAGTGGTTAGTAGGTGCTGCTTTGCAGATGGACAGTTTAGCCAGAAACATCTAAATGAACATTTACTTCTAAGAAACTCTGACCACTCTGTAACACCTACTGTTACAGTTTTATAGAAGAAATGACACATGATATTGCAGTGACTAACTCAGACATACTTGAACCTGCTCCAAAAGTGCTGGAGTCTGCAATGTGGATAACAATCTTTGAGCTAAAGCAAAGGGAAACATAGTTTGAATTTCACAGAAATAAGAAAACTGACACTACATTCCTAATATTTATGTTTATTATGAAAGTGTCTCCAAATAAAAATAGCCCACAATACTGGTTGGTTCCAGAGATTTCATGAGGAATCATTATTTTCCATATTTTAAAAAAACCAAACCAAACTGAGTTAAACACAAAATAACTCCCAAAGTTCTACACAACAGCTAGACATGAAAGGACTTCTAGTTAGCACATCACTGTGTCTGGGACAGTTGAATTCCTATTCACTGCATTTCTGAAAGAGTTGCTCAAGCACAGGATTGTCATGAAAACACAGGTGAAATAGTGTCATCTGCCTCACCCTGACTTGCAACAGGCAGTCAACATGCACAGTATGGTATGAGAGCTCACGTATAAGAGTTAAACCCCGGGACTGCAAGAAGCTGAAGCTCAACAGAAGCCAGAAAACGTGTTTTATTTCATAGATCATTTTAGGTCATGTAAGACAATAATTTTTATCTTTCGTCTGACATGTGTAATCATTGACACAGCTCCAAAACATAATTTCATAGCTTTCCTTCCATTTTGGTTTTTTTTAAGCAATTTCAAAGTCTGAGAGTTCTGTACAGACACAAACTCTGTGTTTTCATTGCAACTACAATCAGAAATTTTCCAAAACTTCCATAAGTGCTTTATAAAAAAAAAAAGAGAAAAAATGAATAAGGTTGTCTTACTGAAGTTCCCATTAGGTCCCTGTTCCAAATCAAAACCAGTCAAAACAAGTAATACAAACTGGTTTTGATCTATGGTTTAAAGGCAACTGTAGTTTGCAGAACAGTGCACTTAGGCCTAATAGGGTCTACATTACAGGAAGGGTAAAAAGTATTTGATAGCTCCTCTCGCACAAATGTCACAACAAGTAGACAACAAGAGACATACAAAAAAGAATTGTAGCAAAGAGATTAAAAAATACCAAAGCATCAACTGTAGAAAACAGTGGCAGCCTGTATTTCTCTGAGAATACAGAAGGCTGCAGTAATGAGAAGATGAATGAAACAGGCACTAGGCTTACTACTAGAATACCCTGTATAAAACACACACGGTGTCTAAATCAACCAGTGATAATCATCACTGACATTTACTGCAGGGTAACAGCTTTTGCCCTTGTGTCCTGTTCAGAATCAGAAAGTGATTTTCACCTGAAACAGATTTAAGACAAGAACCACTTCACAGTAAGCAAAGCTTTAGTGCACCTACTTGGACCTCAGAAAAAGGATTGGCATTGACGGTTGCACAGATTGGTCACAGGCTGACAGAAGCATGTGAAGCTGTTACACCTGTTCCAATTCTGCTGGAATAATTAAATAACACACAGAAAAAACTACAAAACGGCAACAAGGAAAGAACACAGGACACTTTGGTATTTTAGAACTAGCACTATTTAACATTGATCAAGATCCAAAAGACTCCAATGTCCACCCTTGTTGTTTGATCACATATTCCTACCATTTTTTGCAATGTTTGTTTTTAGCTTTTTATGAAAAACAAAACAACAACAACAAAAAACCCAAACCAAACCCCAAACCACCAAAACATCACTTTTTTTTTTTTTTTTTTTTTTGGGAGGGAGGGGGGTATACAAAATATTTCAATATGGGAAATGCTAAACAAAGGGAGACTTGAATCTTACTTTATTCTGGGCTGGTTACGGAGAGTTGACAAATTCTTACTATTTACTAATAAACTCTACATACCATGTCTTACTTTTTCTACTTCAACATCTCAACCACTGTGTCATGTACTGTGCTATAAAAAGAGAGCATAGAAGTTGAAGACAAATAGGCTATAGAATAAAACTCCTGATTGCTAAAATGACTAAAATGACAATTCTACAAAAGGTACAAATACACAGAACCTTTTAAGATTTTTCATTCAACATGAACCATCACAATAATTTCAATCAACTGCCAGGAGTATATGTAATTATCCTCTAAATACTTGATGGCCTCCAAAAGCACCTTGCAAAGCTCTTCGGCAAAGAAGCAGATTCAACTGAAAAAGGAAACATTTGCATGACATTCTCTCTGCAGAGTGGAAGATGATACCAACGTTTTGACATCTATTGGTTAAAACAATGAATCAAAACACACTGCCACTTACGACCACTAAAACACTTGGTCCTTCCCACTGGAAAAAAAAAAGCGTGATTTTTAATATTCATAAAAACCCCTGCAGCTTGAAAGTTTAGTGAAGTTCTTAGTGCTTCCTTACTCTCATCCAATTTCCCCAAATGTGTTTGAATCTCGCATCTGACTTATTTTCCAGACATACCTGTATTAAGTTTATTCTAGGCTGCTAAGAATGGACTCTGAAAAGCCAGATAAGTCACTGGGAATCAGCTGAACTGTGGCAACTGTATACATGCTTTAGTGCATCATAAATGCTACTGAATTTAAACCTCAAAGAAAGAGTTTCAATCGAAGTTGCACTATGTAACAACGAGGACACACTAAAAGCATATGTAGCCAGCAATGGTAAATCATCTCAAGGGTTGTAGCATTGACTGCACATCTGAATCAACACTATAAAGCACAGCTGGAGAGAACCAAGAGGGACCAAAGGTCTCCTGCCTCTTGCACACATACTGTAATTGGGAACTGCTCTCTGCCCAGGTATAAACAGCATGGTAGTACTATATATTGTATGTTGCCTAAGTTGATACTTCAGAACAATATTCTATCCCCACGTAAGAGAAAATATTTTGCCAGAATGCCATTTTTGTAACCAGCTTTGCAGAAGGGAAATGGTCTGGTGGAAGTAGTAATCAACACCATGAAAGAGCTGTGTTTAAACTGCTACTCTCAATTACCGTCTTAACAGGTCATATTTCAGAAATTATAATGTTCATCCACTAATACCCCAGGACGGTTTTGGTTTAAAATCTTGGCATCATCATGACAATTATTAAACAACTGCCACTTCAAATACTTTCCATGACAATCGGTGTATTTTCACATGTATAACCTGCCCTGCAGATAACTGTAAGAAATCAGAGGCCCAGGAGACAGATGAGAAAAAAATAAGAGGCAGAGAAACTTTTGGGGGAGAAGATTTGAGTAAGACCCACTTGCTCAATCAGATATACTCATCTAAGCTATGCAACTGTTGAATTTCAAGTTTACCTGGCTTTTTCAAAAGATGCTCTGTAGGAAGTAAAATTGACAGCTCTTCTTCCATGATTTACAATTTCTCAGGTTTTTTATCTTTATCTCCACCTAAGTAGAAGTACATTTTTCATTCATGCCATTCTGCCCTTACTTTTAGCACATTTTTTGCTAACACACAAGGTCCCTATGGATAATAGAGGTTTCAGTAATTTTCAAGAGTGACAATTCTCAGTTTTTCAAAAGAAAGAAGTAGCAACACAACTTTCTTCAATGGAGTTTTATAAAACAGAGCCTTCAAACACGTTTTATGGCATCAGAAACCATCTGCATTTTGCTATTTGCATAGGTGGAAGGAATCAGATATCTTGTCTTAGAGTTCCAGCTGAACACAGCACTCCAATCCCTTTGTATATAGAAGACATGTTATTACACATTAACGTTACATTTATTTCCTTCCTTTTTTTTTAATTTTTTTTTTTTTTGTAGTATATATACAGTCTTTGGTCTGTAAGCACATTGGTTCTGTGTGCACATACACAATACTGTTGAACAGTAGGTTGCATAGAGTCTATTACCCAAGAACCTCACCTACTTTTGGCACTGCTGTCACAAATACCAGAAAAGCGTCCTGCAAGATTTGCATGATCCTTAGCATCCTACATCAAATTTTGATCTAGAGACTGGAAGAAGTATATATATAATGTTTAAAAAGGTGTTTATATTGGGTGTTAGTTTGTCTTCTTTGGGACACAGCTTGTAGATCTTGGATGGAAAAGGAGTGCAAAATTATTTTACAGACACCCTTATTTTATTTGTAGATGTGATGAAATTCTGCTGAGTGTTCAAAGTTTGCTGTGATTTACGTTAAGTGAATTTTGTTCAAATTGCCATGCATTTAGAATAAACTGCTTCTAGTAATGTATGAGATTCTGCCTTCTCTCTCATTACCCTACCAAGAAAGTGATGTAATTATAAAATGATACCTAGACTGAACTGTGTCCAAGGAAGCAATGAACTTGTCATCTGCTGGTTTTTCCATTACACCCCTGCTCTCATCCATCTGAACATGCAGGAACAGTTATAGGAGTGAGGTCTGGATTCACAATGTTGCATTTGAACAAACAACTTTCAACATGGAATCTCTGCAAAAAGACACTAATATCTGCAGAAGTCAAAAAATGTAAGGGGAAAAAAAAAAAAAAAAAAAGAAGAAAGTGAGAATGAGTTTATCCTAACTGTTGACATCAATGCTTTTGGGTATTTGCACAACAAATCAGGTCTACTTCTAATGCAATTAACCACCAAATTGGATTTTAAATTATGCTAAAATAACATCCTACAATTACCACAGTTTTTTTTCCCCAAATTGCTAATTGACCACATTACCTACTATTTAATATATCAATCCAGTGTTTAAAAACTTTATGTTGGAGGAACGGCCACTGTGATTTGATAGGCAATTTCAATACCAGCACTTTTAAACACAAAGATAGCAAAAATATCTGAAGCAGATCTAGAATATATAAAGCTATGTTTTATCTTACTGTAAGTAACAAATCAAGCAACTATTACTTATAGCAGACTTGGCAAAAGCAACAGGGATAGACAGAAGAGATCTGAGCGTAATGCTCTTCACTACTGAGAATCCCAAGAGATAAAGTTTGAGAATGGATATTCCCTTTTGTCCAGAAGTTCCCAAAAGAATACAAAATAAATAATATTTCGAAGACAGTACAAGTGAAAATACTGCTCCCATTGTGTCAGTTACATACACATACAGCATGCCTACGTATACAGAATGGCGTGTTGTCTTCATTCACAAACAGGAAATATGGCAGTGCGCTATCAGAATGCTTTGATACTCCTAATTTTTTCTGATGCTGAGATATATGAAGAAACCGCATTCACAACCTATAATTTACTTCCAGTAGCAAACAGTTCTTTCTGTTCGTATCTCATGATTGAACACAAGGATTAATGCTCCTCTGAGCAAGTGCCACCAGTGAGATACCCGTTTGTCCCGTTGGCACCGCTGGTCCCATTAGTGGAGATAGTGCTGTGTGGTGTCTTTGAACGAGGCACTGTTTCTTCCTCATCTGAGCTTGACTCAATGTCACTTCGGTCATCCTTTGCTACCTGTAGTATTTGTCAAAGAAGCAAGCAGTAGGTCATTGTGAGAAAACAACTGAGCTTTCTTGTTCAAGAGAATCTGGGAATTCAAACATTTTTCAATTTAAACTTTGAAGGCAATCTCAACTTTGATGCACTTCTCTGCCTTTGCCTGCCTGGGCTCACTTCAAACACAGATGCCTGCACACACATGCTATATGCAAAGGCAGAGTGAGAACTTTGCACTGGTGCACTGAAGGTAGTATGTATAAACCCCAACATCAATGGAAAGAGGCCTAAAGTCTAAGCTACATGCAGCATTAAAGACGCAGCTTTCCATGCCTGCTTCTACCCGTTTGTATAGCTGAGCTTCTAATTCGTTCAGAATTTGTACACATTCATGCTGTGCCGGTTGCCACATTGGGCAATTACAACTGACTTTAGCAAATGGATATAAAGGGGGCAAACCACCCAGCAAGTCTTTTTCCCAAAGAAATCAAAACTCTTAAAGAACAGGGCCACTTCATGTAATTTTTTCTGAAAGCCCTCATGACAATTCTGCTCTCCAGCTCTCACCTCAGAAACAGCTGTTTGCTTTGGGGTTCCCAATGTATCCCTGCAATATTGTAACACCTGAGTGACACTGTTCTGCTTGGGAACAGCGAAAAAAGAAACACACAGTTCCATATCTCTCCTAACAAGTAGTTTTTAATGTCAGTGTCTAGCAAGTCTGCAATTCTGACAATGTGAAATTATATTTCAGCTGGAGATCATAAATTTGATTCCATACTTACACAGCTTCAATTAACAGATTACTTCAGTCTCTTTCATATAAAGGGACTTCAATATTAAAACTGTTGGGGATACATAAATACACTGAGAATTATACTCCTGTCAGACAGAAAAGAATGGGCTGAGTACAGGGTACTGAGTGTGATCAGCATGAGGGCAGACCAAATGGCTGAAAAATTCTGTCATCTTAAATTCTCCTAATATATCAGACTCACTGCTAGTTCTCTGCTAAAGTTCTACCCTAAAGCCAAACAATCTGAAAAAGATTCTATGCTGCAGCCACCTCTTTTAAATATGTGATCCACTCTCCTTACTTTTAAAATGCAGCGACACACCAGGGTCTTTGGACCTAAAACCTGGTATGAATGCAACACATATTGCAGTACTTGGTTCTCTTTGTGTATCCTCAAAAGAACCCACTGGACTAATTTCTACAGGAGTCTAGAAAATACATATGTAGGTTTATAAAACTCCTAAGCATAACAGTGAGTAAGAAACAGATGATCAGGATTAGTTAACAATTTAATGATGACTGCTTTATCAGCTGAGCTGTTCCAGAGGTGGATACTAGTAATACAAAAATAAAACAATAACCTAGGATGAAGATCTACTATAAATTATTTGTAACATGTTGCAAAAACACTGCTTATTTTACTGCAGGAATTCAAAGAACAGGGCTGCAAGTGAGGAAGTAAGTTAAGATCTGAAGGAGGAATCTTCAGTGTATGTCATACATCTGCATCTTTAACCTGGTCACTGTCCTACACTGAGTCTCTCACTGCTTTTGTACAACCTAATTTTTCTCCTCTGCAATTGTTTGAACTACAAAGCAGAAGATTTATGCTCTGAAGTATGCTTCCCGCATGGTGACAGAGCAGCTGCTGCTGATATAGATGTGTAAAAAGATTTGTAACATAATAGCACACAAATGCTACATATAAAATGGGTTTGAATGGTACTGGGCAACACACACACAAGAAGTAAAAATGGACTTTAAAGACAGCCTTCATTTAAATATTTAAGCACAGAAAATGGATAAAAATACCAAGCAGAAACTACAAATTAAAAACAAAGAAAGCAAGAAACCACAAACACCAGTATTGAGCAGAATAAATTTTTAACATAATAAATTTAAAGAAACTTACATGCAAGGGGTTCCACTTCCCAGCCTTCCAGCACAGCACAAGGGAAAGGATAAACAAGCAGAGTAAGAGAGAGTATGAAGCACCCTTTGAAGTCACTGGTGTAATTCAGACAGGACAGCTGAGGCTAATAATCACTAAAAGCAGAGACTGAAGTATGGCTTCCAGGCAAAATATAGTTCATGAATGCACTGTCTTCCATACAGAGCGAGTGGCAGACTCTGGGCTCCTTCCCAGGCAAGGCTGAGCTCTCCAGTACATTCATAGAAAGCAGTTTTCTGCAGAACAATCCCATTCACTTCAGGAGTGGTCATATGTCTAAAACATTTACTCATGTGCTCTACTCTTTAAGGACAAAATGCCCTGCACGTCACATGATCTGTGTTAGTGCTACCATCTAACTGTGAGCATCGTATCTGCATAGCAACTGTAGTGGGGCTAGCATTTCTGTGAATTATATCTTCCTGATAAATGTAACAATGGCAGCAAGACACTAAATTTAATCCCAAATAGTCTTGCTGTAGGACTCTTAGAAAAAAAACTACACGTAGACCTTCATAGAACCTCCATAACACCAAAACCCCAAAGAGGCTTTGATTTGTAACTTTGCCACCAGCAAAAGCAGCAGATTTTCAAGTTGTATAAGTATTACTATCACTACCAGCTGGAAAACAAACACTTTGCTAACAACTACTATAAAGAATAAAACCAGAACTGGCAGCCCCAAGAAAGCAGCTTGCTTGGGTTTGTTTTTTGGTTGCTTTTTTTTTTTTCTTTTTTTTAATCCAATTTCCCTAATGTAGTTTGTTTCAGTGTACCAAATTATAAAAGAGAAGTGTGGAAGCACATAAAATACAATCACTATAAAAGGTATAATCTTGCTAGAAGAAGTGGAATAAAATTACCATGAAAGGAAAGAAGAGTTCAGATAAAACAACATGTCTTCAGCAATGTGTTATGGATTAGAAAGAAAAAGTAACCAAAGTGAGTGACCCTGTATTGATATTGAAAACGTTAAAATCCTAAATGTGAAATAGAACCATGCTGTCTTACCTTGCCCTTTGATATAGCTTTGTAGGCTGCCTTTATGATTAGGTAAGACCAAAAACAGTGCAGAATCTGAAGAATCACAAGCAACACGTTGAAGACCCACAAGGCAGGAAAATTGCCCAGAGCTTCATACAGTTCAAACAAAGTTGTGTTTAATATCCTAGAACAGAAAGGGACAGAAAAACAGTAACACTTTCCTTAAGCCAACAATCTAAAAGAAACCCTTTTAAAATCAAGATAAGTACTTGATTAGATGGGATTCACACAGACAGCTTGTTCTCAGAGTGACTTGGACTGAATCCTGTGGGTGTCTCCAAAGAGAAACAACATAAAAATGTTGCTTTCAATGCTTAACTTAATTTTTCAAACCTCAGAATGATCCTCAGAGTGCTTGCATCTAAGCCCCTCTTTCCCAAACCCAACCTCAAAGCTGATAGGTTTGTTTCAGTGTACATAGGTATGGATGTCTTTGCCTTCTTGGTATCAGCAATTTGAGTAATGTGCTGTGTGGAACTGAAAACAGCCTGAGACTGTTGTTCAACTGAAGTGAAACTTCAGAGGCATGTGAAACAATGGCACATGTGTGTCAGGATTCAGTTGACTTTGGCTGAGTATCCCCACATAAATGCTTATATAGTGAAAACCTCAGCACTAAGAGGAATACAAAGTCAAAATAATCAACTGGTAGAAGTGCTGAACCCTGGGTACACGCACTAACCACTGAAGTATTGGATAGCTCTGGTGACCATTTGTCCTGGGTTCAGTAGTAGCAGTCATTTTTCTCCTTCTTAGTAGCTGGTGCAGTGCTGTGGTTTTGGGTCATATATGCTTTTCCCGGTATTCTTTCAAAAGAATGCAAAAAATTATATCTCAACTCAAGCA
>JBCJKH010073469.1:15144-34571 GCA_039877255.1 Loriculus beryllinus | reverse complement strand
AAATCCATACATAAAGTGCTGTACTGCTAACTTTGTTTCTCTTCTGAGTTTCAGCCCAGCCAGCTGCTGTGTCTGTATCACTGTTCTGCTCTGAACAGATGCTTGGTTCTGGCTGAGTGGAAGAACAAGCTGGTTACCCTTTTCAGATCCTGCTTCTCTTAGGTTTTCAGTATCCCAGAGCGGGATTCTTGCTACTAATCAGTGCATGGCAAATACAATGACAGCAGCAGAGACCTATTGTGAACTGAGAAGAGTCAGATGAACTGCATCAATGAAAAGGGAAAGAAGGAGAGGGAGGTGAGAGAGATGAACTTTTAAGGCATTTCAGACTGATTCCTCTAATTTTTTGGTTGGTGATGCTTATTATCCTCTTCTTTTAGACAGCTGAGGAACAAAATGCAGCAACAGGAAAGACAAACTCTCACGTCAGCATTCAGAACAACATTAAACCTACGCACTTCAATTTTGTCAGTGAGCTCAGCCATCATGTGGAGTTCTCCCTCATACCAGCCCCATATCAGAGGATTTCCTGACATGATGCTAACACAAGCTCAGCTGCTGTAAAGACGGGTGACTCCTGTCCTAATATTAATCAGGAACAATACCTCTTTACAGAAATCACAGCCCTGCCACTGAGTCTGTGTTATTTTAAGCCCTGCGTAGATCAATAGGCTTTCCAATTACCTAACTAAAATGATGGAACAGGCAGGAAATTATTCATGTTTGATGTACTGTAAAAGAAACCATTCTGATCAAGCTGTCACTGTCTTGGGTTCAGCTGTGCTTTTCACTCAATTCTTTCTCATCAACAGCTACTGCCCATTAACTGATTTTGCATCCACTGGTATGGATTTCCATATTTTCCTTGTGGATAGGAAAAAACAAGAATACAAGGTCAGAGACACCTTCACAATCTAAGCTCAAATCTCAAGAGAGCCTTTCAATAGACATTAGGATGTGAATAGAATTCTAATTTCCTAGCAGAATGTAATTATACTCAGCAAAATGTTGTACCAGTAATGCGTTCTGGCAAAATGCTTGTGTAAAGGCCTGTGATCATAACACACAGGCACAGAGATACTATGTTATGCTAAGAATGACACTTCCAAATCTGAAAATCTCCAGGCACACATAAAACTTTAATATGAGCAACAGAGAATACCAAGATCCATTTGCCTAGAGTTCATGTTCCAAATAGGAAAGGCATTTGTTGTAAAACTACAGGAGGCCAGTTTCCAATCTTTGCAAAACAGGGTATCAGAGAACAAAAAATCCTTCCTCCTGCTTCTATTGACTAAAAGTAAGTACAGTACCTCTGTTCAAGGAGTATTTCTTCTCTTTGCTTTTGGAGCACACACTAACACACTGCCTTGTGTTTAGCTACATGCCATGGCAAACATATCAAGGGAAAAAAGATAATCCAGACTTTCTGTAAATGGAGGAACTAACAGAACTAGTTCAAAAGCCCACAAAACATCACACAACAGCTGCAGCCAGTTCTCTGCCAGGTACCCAATGTCTTTCAAGTGGCTTACATCCCATCAACAGCAGGGGTATCACACTACGGATTTATTGGCCTAGTACTGAGAACTGCCTCTCCCTGCAGTAATGGAATAATTTTGAAACCGTAAAAATCATAGAATCATAGAACAGTTAAGGTTGAAAAGGACTTTAAAATCACACTGCTTAAGGAATTGTGGTGGAACAGTGTCTGCCAAGGACTCACCTTTCAAACAAATGATTTAAGTATTATGGTCCAGTTGTAGAAGAAATGCCAAAAGATGTGGATGGGGAGGGAAAAAACCCACCACCAAAAACCTTTGCCTCCACAAGCATCATAAAAATTTCCTTCACACCAAAGTCTGGGAAATCAGCCTTAAACAGTTTTCAGTGTAATCCAGTGTGCTTAATAATGATCTCTGTTTTCACAGCTATAATAATGATCTCTATTTTCGTAGCTATTATGGGTCAAACTCTGCCATTGTACAACACGATGAAACCAACGGAATGTGCTCGCTTGCATGGTTGCTGGGTTTCTTCCATAGTATAATGACCTCCTCCTAGCTGAGCACTAATGAGACCCTAGCTGCATCACAGCTGTTAATCATGGTGTTCAAAAGCCATTTACTATTTCAAGCTGGTAAGTTAACTATCATACTCCCATGCTTTTGTACAGCTATAATTTTTATGTCCCACATACATCAGCAGGTTGCAGGGAACCAGTTCCGCTTTTGTATCAACTCTGTAAGCACCAGAGAGTATGTTCCACTAGCAGCAAACCTTGGTGCTACAGACACAGCCTCTAAGAGAAAAGGGGTTGAGAAGAGGCAGAATATTTATATTTGCTGAAACTACCTCCAGCCACATAGACTGTCAGCATTTGTATAAGTTGTCTGTGTTACTATATTACCAGCACAACTCTTCCCTCTACAGAGTGAGAAACACTTAAAGATGTACTTTGGGGCAAAGGTTCCTCACATCCCTCTCTTTTAAAAAAAATAACAATCTTCCCTCAAAGCAACAGTCAAAATGCAAATTCCTATGGTCTGCCTCTTTTTTTTTTTTTTTTTTTTCCCTCTTTCCTGCAGATGATGCAACTTCAGAGGAGACTTGGAGAACTTCAGCTGACTACAAGGCAGCTTATATGGGAAGCTGATTACCATCATGGAAGCAACTTCCAGTTCAGCATCCTTGGGTCATCCATACTCTGCAGTCACCATGCCTTGCTGAGCTGATTTAAAAGTAGGTAACATATCTGGCCACAAGAAAAACACCAGTGCTGCTTCCCTTCCCCTGAGACATTTACAGTCACCAGAATAATTCTGAGCAAAAGAAGTACCACAGCACAGATTTCTGTCCTGTTTTCAATCAGATCACAGGTTTTAGAGAGGACATATTTTATAATAAAAGGAGGAAAGTCAGAACACTGGCTTGAACAGCCTATCACTGACAACAGAAAGCATTATTACAGCCACAAGGTACAGTCTGTAGAAACTAAAAATGGGGATAAGAATCAGCTTTGGAAGCCTCATGAAACCCTTTCTCATGTATTTTTTTTTGTTGTTGTGATCACAAGAAAATCTTAAAAAAGGAAACACTGAGCAAATGCCACATTTTGTTATTTACACTGCAAACCCACAGTGGTGAATAACACCTGTAACCTTTCCATTTCTTACAGCTTTCCTGTAAACAGCTGGATCAGTATTAACCTGGCACTCCAAAGACTTCAGCTTTGCTTCATATAGCACTCAGAAGCCTGAGTTCACAAGCACTGCAAACAATTTGAGGAAATAAAATAACCGGGCATTAGAAAGGAAAACATCAGATAACATTTTGACAAAAGCAGATAGTATGACAACATTGTATATGCTCTGCTCAAGAGCTAAGACAAGAGTCATGAGTAAATTTATGGAGAATTAGTTGATGAAACCTTCTTCGTAATCTATAAATTGAAGTCTATGAGTCCTTCAAATATACTGTACTCAGCTTGCCAAAAACCTTTTATTAAATGCTCTTGATAAACTGATGGACTATAAATTGACCGATGAAACTACAAACAACCTGACATACAAGCACATTAGATAATTTTTGTTAGCTCTACAGTATTCACTCAGTGACATCATGAATAACATCATAAATAAAGTATTAAAATCATGTTTTTTTCCTTCAGTATCTGCTTCACACAAACAACTTAGACTGTGCTCTGGTTTAGGTAATACTCTAAGCAAAACGAGCTTGAGACCATACCGGAAGAGATTTATTTTCGTAATAAAAAAGTTATTTTTCTGTGGAACAATCAGAGATGTCTGTCCCGCTCTTTTCATAAAATGTGTAAGGCTAGAAAGGTTTTTGCTGACTTCACAATCCAGTGACAGTAACTAAAACATCATGAAACATTGTGTTCATTCAGAGACCAGACAAGTTCTGGGCAGTTGGGATTTATCTGGCTACCTACATTCTTGACATGCCAAGTAACTGACCAAGATTCTTGCTTTAAGTATTGCCTACATATTGCTTCAACATCACAGGATGCTTCTTAAGGGTAGGTTTGAGCTTTCTGTTCTACCAATTTGTTCAGATGAACAAAACAGAGTGATTCGGCCATGGTCCACATGCTGCCTTTCACAATTCACATGCACTAAGGGCCAAACATGTGGAAATGTGCCAGGAAAGAAAACCAGTATGAAAGATGACGACTCAACTTCCTTGTATGTTAAGAGCGGCACAAAACCAGTCAGTATCAGCTAGAAAAAGAACAAAGCTAGGAAAAAGAGAGGTTCAGCAAATCTCTGCAGTAGCTGCTGCCCATGGGGGTTCTGAGTTACCTTATTTGTAACTCAAGCTGCAATTTCGCTCAGAGACAAGCTGATTCCAGAAGGAAGAGATAACACTGTAAACTGGCAACACTAAATCACTATTTGGAGACCCAGTGTGCACATTAACAGCATGGCTATATTCCACACTACTGCTCAACCAGTGATGAAACTTGGGAAGAGCTATTCAGCCAGTCATGTAGAGATAAGAGAAAGACTGGTAATAAGTAACCAGGGTTCATTACAGCACACCATGGTGAACAGAAGTTAATTTTAACTCAGTGAGGATCATGCCATGCTTGCCTGGCTCATGCAGATACTCACTGCCATGAAAAGGCAATTAGAAATCAGCCATGAGCCAGACTGCGTGTAGTCTCGTGAGCTTTACAAATGAAAAAATAAGAAGGAACAACATTGTTGTTCTTAGGACTGGCAGACCCATGCTTATACAGGACTTGTTAGCATAAAAATCCCACTTAGCAGTTGATGAGAAGACATGCAACTGAAACATCTTTGAGTTCCAACAAGTGAGAATTATTTTTGGGCCATTTTGTTTTTGACAGAACTTTTCCAAACAGCCTTGCAAAGAGAAGATCCAGTTAAGACATGCCTACCAACATTAAACTAGGCCATACCAACTAATCAAAGTGTCTATCCTCATACTTTCTAGTACGGAACAGTAGTCTGGGCATTGATAATGTCTGAAGGGATCAAAGACAGGAAGGCATACAGACTACCTGGATCATACCAAAATTGCCTACATGAAAATCTGGGCAAAAGCCCATGCAGAACATAAACTGTGTTATTTATAATCAGCTTAAATCAGGCTTTCATTTACATTTGTACAGGTAAGCCACTGTTTTGGATTTTTCAGTGCAAACTAAGTGAGTAGTTTTGGATCTCTTATACAGCCCAGACTTGAGAAGTTTCATGGTCCTCACAACATGAACTCTGTAGTTAGCAATGATCAAAGAAAGACTGGAAAATGCAGCAGATCACCTCTTAACTCACATCTCCTGGAATGGAAGATGCCTATTTGTCCTCTGCAAAGCTCAAAAATGATTAAGAAATATTACACCCTGATGGAATTTCCCTTCCTGGATGGTGAAAGAAAAATAAAACAACAGCAAAAACCAAACCATTCCCTTATGACCAGATAGAAGAGTATGACCATGTAACTATGGCAAAAACAAGCATTTGAGGCCTGGGGAAGAGGAATTGCAAGGCTTATGGAAATAAAGAAAGGCCTCCAGTAACTACTTTGCCCAGACTGGTTAGACTAGACAAGGCCTCACATAATTTACATCAATTCTTTGGTTTGAGATTGCTTTCATTCTCCCTACGACCCTGTATCACCTGAGAAGCCATCATGTTCCCCCTGACTCATGGAGAGCTGTGTTCTATGTTGTAATTTGCTAGAACAGTGATTATGCGCAAGTGGGAGAATTTCACAAGCAAAATGTCTTGTCAGTGAAAATAGCAGCTTTACTCCTACATTCACTTAACAGCAGGAGGCAGAAAGTATCCTGGGGTTTTTGAATTATTGTTGAAATGAACTCCAGATGCCTGCAGAAAGGCTGCTAAATACATACCTAATTGCCAGTTTCTTTTGTCTTAGCCACACTGCTAAACAGCCTTCAAACAACAGCATTTGATACATTCTGAATTCTTTATTAGCACCTTTATGCAAAATTAAATGGCACTTAATGCAAAGCCAGAGCACAACAGCATGCCAGTGCTTATAAGCAATGTTTCTGGAAGCCTGTCTTGGGTATTCGTCTTCCTATGTGTGGGAAGTTTTCTTATAAATTACAGTCTTCCTTTTACATTACATGCACACCAATTTTATATCTCTCAGTTTTCATGCTAGAAAAATTTGCATTTTTATGTAATATTAATCAGGCACCAAATTTTCTTATTTTGAATATTCAGCAAAGGAGAGCAAAACTATGCTTCCTGGCCTGCTGCCACTCCAATGACTCATCTTTGCTGACATGCAAGCTAATGGGGGTGAAGATTGAGAATTGCTGTTTCATAGAGAAAAAGGAATTGGAGAGACAAGCTTATACATCCCATACTTCATCCCTGCTAACCCTGACTCCCAGAGGCAATGCCCACAGTACTAAGAACGATGAAACTGTCTTTGGACTGTCTGTGTTTATAGGTATATGTAAAGTAACAATTAGAAGTGCATACATCAAGGCTTTGGTCTGGAAGTAAGCCTTAAATATCAAAGATCACATACACAACGCAAAACCATTTACATATTCAAATAAATATAAGTGTCCTTTTGTTGATTAAGGGAGAGGAGAGGCAGAGGTATCGCCAGTGTAACCACTCCATCTGTGACACAGGAGCACACAGCACAGTCATCTGCTGCATTACTGTAATACACAATCCCTCTGCCTTCACTGCCTTCAAATGTCTATGCTGATCTTTTCCATCCCAGCAGCAAACCTCATCCATGGCTACAGCCTGCTGCCCTCATTAACCCAATATTCAGTACCAAAGAAGCCTACATCAATACAGAAGATCCTGTGCAGCACTCTTTCCTTTCCCTTTTTCCCAGATCTACTTGCTTGGATTTCTACCCTGCTTTTAGTACACTGGGACAGTGTTACTTTGTAGAGCAGGATTCAGACATGACTCAATCTACAGTGACATGGAAGTGCTGCTCTCACCTAATGTATACAGGTACAGGTGGGCACACCCAGAACACCAGCACAAAGCAACAGCTGTAATGCAGGGCTCACGATTTGGCACTTGCTAGATAACTTATCACTGTGACAGTAATCACTTCTGGGATTTTGCCAGTCAGATTGCATGAGATGTGTATTAGGGACACTTGCGCAGCTCCATGATGTCTGATTCCCACTTTGCCATGTCAGTCTTAAATTCAGGATACCATTAGCCTTGTTTGCCACAAGAGCACGTTTGCTCATGTTCAAGTTGGTGTCCACAAGGATCCCTAGGTCCTTTTGTACAAAGCTGCTTTCTGGGTCGTCAGACCCCAGCATATACTGGTGCAGGACTTTACACTTCCCTTCACTGAACTTCATGAAGTTCCTGTCAGTCCATTTCTCCAGCCTGTTGAGGTTCCTCCTCTGGATGACAGCACAACATTCTGGTGGATCAGCTGCCCCTCCCAGGCTGTAACATGAGCAAACTTGCTGAGGGTGCACTCTGCTACATCATCTACTTCATTAATGAAGACGTTGAATGGGACTGGACTCAGTATTGATCCCTGGGGTACACTGCTAGTTACTGGCTCCCACCTAGACTTCATACCCCTGATCACCACCCTCTGGGTCTGGCTGCTCAGCCAATTTTCAATCTACCTCACTGTTGCTCATCTAGCCAATATGTTACCAGTTTCTCTCTCAGGATTCTCTGGGAGTCAGTGTCAAAAGCCTTACTGAAGTCAATGTAGATTATATCCACGGCTCTCTCCTCATTCACCAAGCCAGTAGTTTCATCACAGAAGGTTGGTCAAGTATGACTTCCCCTTTGCCTATCCCTTTGTGAACCCATCTGGTCATCATCTGACTGCCCTTCCCTGAAGCAGAGTCATATATTGCAGTCTCCAGTGGCAGAACTGCGCTGGTAGAATTGGGTTGTCCCTCCATTTCTCAATATAAAACAGAATGCAACAGGCAGGTGAAATCCTATAAGCAGGAGGGCCACCATTTTTTCCTATCTGAGATGATATAAGTAGAAAAAAACCTTACTACCTTTAGAAAAATTCAGTGAATGGCGAAGTTAGCTTTAAAGAAAGACTGAGGAAAGGGATGCAAAGATGTTTAAAAACTAAATAATGGCTCGCATGAAAAAATAAGCCTTTTTAAACATGCAGTTTGTTTGTCTATCCATTTTGTCCTTTTTTCATGGTCCTTCACCAACTCACAGTGCAGAAGGGACCAGGCATTTCCACGTTATCTTTGGAGTCATTAAATGCTAAGTGAGACTTCTACATTGTATTATTAAGCAGAACGGATGACACAGCTCCATAAGGGCACCTTGGTCTCATCCTGTTTGCATTAACAAAACCCCAGAGATATCACTATAGAGGATTTGAAAGGAAACTGTGCAGAGAGGTTGATATTGGCATCTGTAAATCCTCTGCATACTTAAATAAGGAGCTTGGTGGTAATCTCTCTAAATAAGACTCTGCAAAGGGTAGCACTAGCATTCTTGGTGCGCTCCTAAACCAAAACTGTCACTGCCTTCTGATGCTTTCATAGGGATACAGATATTTGGGTTAGTTCTCTTCACATGAAACAAAAGAGCGAGGCCAATGCCTTCTCCCAGTCCTCCTCATATACAGCTCACAGGTTACAGAGAAACTTGAATGGGTTTCTACAGTGAAGTACACCAGTGTATTTCCTAACTCACCAACTGTCTTCTGGATGTTGAAGAGCCTAGCTAAACAACCAAACATCTATGTCCTGTTTGTGTGCATGCATGTGTGTGTACCCAGAAGAGAGAGTATGTGCACATGCAAGCAGCTGCCTTTGTCTGGTAAGAGATGAAAAGACAGTAGCGTCTAACTATCTCATAGATGTTTTACAGAGCTTCTCCAGGATCCCTAATTTAAAGGGGGCATTGAAAAGGAGCAGCTTGCAGCAATACAATCTGCATGGCAGTAATATCCTTATACTGATTTCAGTAGGCCAGACTCTTTTTACCTCACTATTTTTCTTTAAGCTGAACACGTTTCTGAAGTGTGCACTGAAAGCTAATGAGAAGATCCTATCTTCAAGCTTAGCCTCTGGTCAGTGTTGTCAGTGACTAATACTTTATTTCTCCTCTAACTTCTTGCCAACACAGGTGACCAACTGCTAACATGAAGCTATGTGATCTCCAACCCACTTCTACTTCAAAAGCAGCAGAAACCCCATATGTTTCTTGCCTAGCACACAGTAAACACAATGGCACTATAGCAACTAGGCTATTTCAGCACCTGGTTACATCTGAAACTCTTCTTAGTGCATTGGGACACAGTAATTTCAATGAATCATGTTCAATTACAACATAGTTATTTCCAAGCTTGTTTGATGCTTAGCATTTAAGGAAAACTACATGCTTACTCACCATAAGGGATATATACCAAGCCTACTGACAATGAAGACAATGGCAAACGTAAGGAACAGAAGATCACTCAGTTTTTGACACTTGCAATAGTTTGCCATTTTGGCAGCCTGCAAAAGAAAGAAACGTCTGTTTACTTCTGTGAGGACAACCATGTTCTCCTGTATTTGTGTGTAAGCTGTAAGAAAAAGATATAATTTTTTTATGAAACCACTAACATTTCCATTGAGCCACCTCACAGGTGACCTCGTAACTCTTCTCCACCAAGCTGCTGGAAAATGTCTTCTTGGAAAAAAAACCCAGGCTGCATAAAACCAGAATACATCTCTCATTTCCTCCTTCCTCTTTAATTTCCTTTTTTGAAATCCTACAATTTCAGATTCACAAAACTCTTCTAAACCTTTTCTTGAAGCCACTGTGTTTATGCTGTCCTTGCCCCCAACCTCTTTACCTACCCATGTCTCACCTTTCCAGTATGCTCCACTTGCATTTTCAGCATTCATTCATCTTCCACCTGCCCTATATTCTCTGTCATTCTTGTCTTTGCCATATATAAACTTTTTTTCAAATCTCCTACATTCTCCTACAGCATCTCTTCTTCCTTTCTGGCCTACACAGAGCAGAGTCCACCTCAAAGATTATATCCCTCCTCTTCAAATATTTTTCCAAGTCTCTCTTCCCCTCTTTTTCCAACTTCTGCTTTCCAACTTGTTCCCTATGCCTATTTTTACATGCCTCTCCCATTTGCCTTTATGCAGTCTTCTGACTCCTCCTCAGTGAAGGAGTCACTAATTACTCTTCACTCAAACTGCTCATTAAAACCCCAGTCTTCCATGAAGTTTCTTTGCTCTCTTCTCCCTGAAGAAAACAGTATGCACAAGCAAGGTTGTTGTAAGACATCTGTGCTGCTTCCACAGCATTCATGTACGTAAGCAATTACTTATTTTAAAACATCTGCTTCCAGGCAGGGACAGTCTTTCTGCTTTCTGTCAGATGTATCTAGAGAATCACTGCACATGAAGTGAAGTACATGAAGAACCCGATTTAGTGTCCACTTAAGTAATTGGGAACTCTTTCAAAGCCCCCCTCCTAGGGGATCTGTATCCATAGTGAGAAGATGCTTACTTCTGCAAAATTTCCAGAGGGCTAGAAGGAAGAAAAATTACCACAACTGTGCAGACAGAACACTATTCTGAATGCAGAATTCAAACCAGAAGATTGCCTAAAATGGTGACAGACACTATTGTGCTCTGTCTGATTTTTTTTTTGGTATGAACACACTGAATCTGAAAGGGCTCAATGCTCATGTTAGCCAACCTGGATGACAAAACTAGCTGCACTGCTGGATGTTACCTAATTTCTGCAATATTTCCACTGAAAACCTGAATATAAGGGATATTCCTCACTAGCAGAAAACAGGTTAGGAAGTAGGAAGCTCACAAAACATGAAGACAGCCACCACTAGTGCAGAGAAAACATAACGCTTCCAAATCGGCCCTATATTCCTGTGGACACAAATGAGTTTAAGGGAAAAATAACACTATTGTGCCAACATGCAAAGCAGAAGACTCACTAACACTTTGATTTTCATGTGACTGAAAGTTCAAATATGAATTCTGGATGTATTTCCCTGGCAGCAGCGTATAGGAGTATATCTTCCCCCATACGGCACCGGGGCTACGACCCACTGCCCTAGCAGAAGAAAGCCCACTGAGCCATAATGGCCCTCCTAGTAAATGTTTGTTGGGGCTTGTGATTCTCTATTTTGCACTTCAGAGTAGCGTTAGTATTTCAAGTCAGAACAGACTGAACAAATAAAGACCACTGAAGTATGTGCCTCACGGAGAAGCATATTTGCTGAATTTTTGTAAATCATGTGAGAATACCAGCAATTTCTCCTTGTCTTAGCCAGTGACCGAATAAAGGAATTGAGCAAAAATATGTATCTCGCTGTGCTCAAGGTCAGGTTTTAGCTAGCCTATTACAGTTGCTCTCCAGTGGTTTTATAGTTCCATAGATACTGGTCTGATCTGGAATGAACTCTTTTGAGTACGTCATTCTGCTGGTAAGAAAAGAATCAAGAAAGTTTGGGTAAACCCACAACTAGCACAGCGAATCTACACACACTGCTAAAACAGAAAAATAAACCTGTAAAGATGTAATTATTTCCTAGAGGAGAAATCCAGATTCTCTGCTGCTTTCTGAGGCAGTCATGTGCTTTCTAGATTAAAAAAAGATTAAAAAATAAAACCAGATTTACAGCCCTATCAAATCAGAATGTCAGGATTTTGATTCTGCAATAGGTGACTCACACACTGAGGCTATATTCTTGCATAACAGGATCTTTGCAACTACTTTAATAAAAAAGCATTTTAGATGAAGTTATTAACTTTGCTTTGATCACAGACAGCCCAATCTCATCATTACCCAGAGCTGTCTAAAAACTGATGCAGGTACAGGATGACACTACATCTAAACTGATGCTATGGAAGTTACAGACCATCTTGACTTAAAATAATTCCAATCATCCCTTCTTCTCCAAAGCCAGATGCTTAATACTGCTATCTGGATGCAGAGGCATGGGAACCTGGAAATCCTGGGGACCAGAGGTCAGCTCACTGCCCATACACAAACAGCCATCAAACTGTCCAACACCCTCTGCCCAGCAAAGCACAGCAGAAACAAACTGTAACACCCTGATTGTCTTAGAGACGGTGTTATTGCCCAAGACACCATGTCACAGGGGTCAAGAACCACAAGCTTCTATCCCACAGTCACCACCTTCCAGATTTTGCAACTTTTGACCTTACCATGTTATATTTCACATCTGTGCAACCCTCCCTGGCATGCAATGCATTATCAGTCTCTGCTTTTACAAGCAACTTATCAAACGACAAACCAGCCTGAAGTCATAAATATGCACAGCTACAATTGTAATATGTTTTAGCAAAGAAATACACTATACAAATCACCATTACCATCTTGACCTGGACTCTTCTTAGGAAAAACTCATTCTGCATTACAAATAGATTCTACCTAATAACATGCTAGCTCTCTGAACAGTGAATGCCATGTACAGATGCTGAGAAAATAATTTTCTCACCTCTAGGACAACATCAGCCACATCGTGGAGACATAAGGTCAAAGTTCCCACTCTTGTCAAATTGGTTACATATGAGAAGGTTATCAGGGTGACTGTTACAATGTGATGTGTAAACATGATGCCAAAATCCTACAGCAGCAAGGGGTGGGGAGGGGGAAGGAAGGAAAAAAAAACACCAGTGAAGCAAACAGTGAGATTCAGTACTCTTACAGAAAAATGTATGGATGCTTTTTAAACCCAGCATTATGGTTATGTTACATAAAGATCTTGTTATATAAATGCATTAAATACCCAGCTATACATTTCATTCACAGTGAATAAAATAATCATTGTATGTTAATAAAATGCAAAAACATTACTGAAACTTAGGCAGTATTTACACTTCTCAGTTCACAGTAATTTAACCTAATGAAGTAAACATTTGTGGCTGAAATTACTCTGCAAATGCAAATATACATACAGATCAAAT
The DNA here is from genome assembly GCA_039877255.1 of Loriculus beryllinus. Lineage (NCBI taxonomy): Eukaryota > Metazoa > Chordata > Aves > Psittaciformes > Psittacidae > Loriculus > Loriculus beryllinus. The sequence continues at coordinate 21,598 of JBCJKH010073469.1, read as the reverse complement.
TACACCTTATTTTTTATACACCAAGCAACATACAATATGAAAAATAATGTGGCATTCACAGGAGTTCAAATAGCAATAAAGAAATGGGAAACACGTTTCCACATCACTAGGAGTTATCAGCAGTCACCTGCCAAGCACAACTGAGAGCTTTCACAGAGCCGAAAATGCCAGTACCAGGTTTTTGTTTGTTTTTAATGAAGATGCTTTGTCTTCACACTGTAACAGAGGCAGAAAAGTCTTCAAATGAGATGGTGTACTTTCTCCTACTCAGATCTAACCTGCTGCTGCCTCTCAAATGATGCAGGTTAGCTGGTCTCTAGATCAGTAACTCAGAGCTACTTGGCCTACTGAAAAATGTAGGGAGCAACAAAGCTCTTGTAACATCTCATTCCCAGGTACGTGCCAAAGGGCACACAAAACAGAAGGAACAGAATGCCTCCCTGGCCTAGATTCCCAGACTGGCTTCTGAGAGAACACAACCCACAGAGATGAGACTTCTCTCTGCACGTCACCAACTCAGTCAAAAAGCAGTCTTGCTGGAGTTTGCTGAATTACCTCCACAGCTTTGAGGAAGTGCTATCAAAACCCTCAATATAAGATCACAGTCATCTTTTGACTGGGGAGTTTCTCCATACACCGGGTGCAAAGTTACTACCACAGCTCTCAGCAGGACTAGTAGGTCTTATGTAGAGTCTTATGTAGGTCTTATGTCTGAAACAAGAGAGATCCATGCAGCCTGCTTGGCAAGCGTTCTGGAAGGTGGAATTTAGCTTCTTGGTAGTTTTTATGGGCCAGTCTTGCTGAGCTAAGTGGCCCTCAGGAGAGAAACCAAAACTGAGACCCTGCAGTCTTTAGAAGGGCAGCACCTGGTTTACAGAGGAACTGAAGATATATGTGTCAGGCAGAAGGGCCTTACGGGAAGCGCTGATGAGCTTCCACTAACACAGAGTCAGCTCCAGAAAAGCAGCAGCCACAGCAGCTGCCTGCTCTGTCTCTCCAGTACTGGGAGGAGTAACTGCCCAGAGTCACCATACCTCTTTTCGGGAATGCAGCAGGCACATAGCAGGCCACATTCATCACATTCAGTGATGCGCAGTGCCATTGCCTCTCAGTACCAGCGCTCGGCTTCACTGCAATGCACACCTGGAGTCTGTGGAAAAGCCTGCATCTTGAGCAGTCTCACTAAACAAATAGGGACAGGACCTGCTTTCAGCCTTTCACTTTACATTTAATACAATCAGGTGCAAATAACACAAAGCTGAGGGGGAGGAAAAAAGAAAGTGGAATAAAAAAATAAAAAACCACTAACAGCAGTGAACTATATCCTATTTTGGTATATGCTCAACATTTCTCAGCCAGGTTATTTGATCCCCAGCAGCATGGAGCACAATCAAATACATTCATCAGTCATATCAAGCCACTGCTTTAAATCCATTTTCTTAAAGCAGACTGAACAAAAACAGAATTAAAGGCTGCTTCCCCTCCTAAGAGTCTTAAGGAAAGGCAGGGGTGTGGCATCTTAGTCATTTTAGTAACTACAAACCCACACATGGGGACCATTTCACTATACCATAAATCAAAACAGCAAAGCACCTACCTTAATCCCTGGGATCATAAATAAGCTGCTAGCATTGCCATATGGCAATACTGCAGCCTAGCAGTTTACCTGCTTGAGCTGCAAATGCTATGGCACTGTTCCTCATTTTCTTCTAATTATGTTAGCACATAGGCAGTCCAAACGGGGGAAGAAGTCAAGTAGAAAATCTCTTCTGTTTTTATAGCTGACACATTCATGTTCCACAAATACGAGACTTCTAGTCCCTCTTGGGAACTCTTCAAGGCACTCTGACAATATGGATTATTCCTAAGCAGCCCTAATGCTATTGGATAGCAGTCTTCTGCACTTGTGCATGAAGTCTACTTACAGAAATGCTGCCCAGGGAACTCCTTCTCTAATAACATTTCTTGAAAGACAGTTATCTGACTTTGCCAGCTCTGAAAGAAAGATGCTGCAGTGATCTACTGAAAACTGCTAGATAAAAGTAGCAGTGATATAAATAAGACTATTTTTGTAATTCTGGTCCTTTATTTCCTGTTTCCTCTTTAAATCAGTAACTAATACTATGCTTTGAAGATGTGACCTGTTTGATTTTAATTATACATAAGGGAAACTTACAACTAATGGTTATGGAAACTAATGGAAACTAATGGTACAAGTCCCCATGTCAAGTGGTACTTCCCAGATTACTCAAGCACTTTCACCCATACATGGCAGAAGAGCAGCTGTACAGGATGGGCTTTTTCTTTTTTAAAATTAATTTAAAACTGTATGTTTGCAAAAGTTACATTTATTTACAGCAGATTTATAGCCTCCAGTTGTAACTGCTGAAGGATGTCATGTGCCTGTGTCATGAAAATACATGGCTAAGAATAGGAGAAAGAACGTACTCCTGACGCCATCAGTGAGAACACAGATCAGACAATGGAGAAGCCCCGTGGGTCTCAACTTGTAGACAAACCCAGACCTTCTGGGATCAAGGCTTATTCTGCCCACATTTGTTTAACATGTCACATTCACCGACCATCTGCCAAGTGGCCATGGAGCCTTAGTGCCACTGAAGAGCAAAACATCTTCATTAGTCATCCCAGCTTCTGGAAATAAGCTATGTTAGAGATCAGCAAAGAAAGGGAATATTACCAGCTAAAGGTTTCAACCACTACAATTCTAGTGTAGGTCTGCAAAATGTACACAATCTAAATACCTTTCCATTGAAACAAAATAAATTAGGTTTATGAAACTCTTTTTTTACCAAGTTTGAAGAAAGAGATCTAGGATCCAAATTCAGTGGAATATAGCACACATTTTCTAGTATCAAAATGGAATATTCAAGAAAATTAGCAGCTGCAGATTATTTCATTTTAGAAATGAATGAACTGTCATCAAGAAAAAAAAAAAAAGGTAAAACACAGAAGCTATAGGAATTGCCAAATGCTTGCAACTAAAAGGTGTGAACTGACAAAAAGGTCTCCCAGATCTTCTACAAACCTGTTAAAACACTGCATAGAAATTTTAAATAGACCCATCATAGACCCACCAAATATTTTTCATCAAACAATATTTCAAGTGTCCAGAAAGCATGTAAATAAGTCTCACAGCTTATAAATGTCATCAGGGTCTCGTGAGAGTTCCCTGATCTAATTTTTTATTCTGTATTTTACAGGAATATGGGAAGCTGGACAGAGATGATAAAAAACCAAATCGTAGTAGGTTGCAGTCTTTGGAAATTAAAACCCTTATGCATAGAGCATCATTACAGCAACATAGTATTTATGAAGCAAACAACATGCCATTATAAAACCATAAAAGTTAATCTACTCAATATACTGCCTTAATGCCAATACTAGGTATGTGCAACAACCTAAACTGTTTGCTCACACCTCTTCAGCCAGGCAGAGATAATCTGGTAGAATATATACCTAAATAAAGATAAACAGGTATTTGAAAGTCAGCAAAACAATTGGATGTAATTTTAAAGTCATGAATTTGCTATTAGAGAGGAATAAAAGATGGAAAACAGCAAGTACATTTCTTTTGAGCTACAGCAAGTAAAAGACCAGGGCTGAATGCTGGTGCTTTCAGAGAGGACCTACAGTAGCTCACCCTGAGAGAAAGCTGGCTACATAAAAGTGGTTGGCTTAATTCCTGCAGTGCATGAGGCTGCCAGGGTGCTTTTGCTCACCCCAGACTACAACAGAGCTACTGCTGAATATAAAGTGTCTAAAATGATAATCAAGATTTACAGAAAAGTATTGCTCTCGCTATAATGTGAAAACATCAAGAAGTTTCTCAGGCTGAGAACTGCTAATCTGCTTTGTATAAGCTGTCATAAAGTATTACAATAGCACCTGATATTAGCTGGCAAACTTCCTGCTGCTTCAGTTAAACACAGCCTTATTTGACAGGGGTGCTGTTTCACACATTGCACATTGGGCACACTAAGAGGTTTCCATATTTTTTAAAAGAAAACCTGTTCTTTAAAAAAGAACTTATGGTGCTGCAACAGCTGGTGTCTGTCTAGCCTGTACTACTTTTTGTCCACTACTGTAAGCTCCCAGTGATAACATTTCTCAATTTGTGGGTTTCCTTGACAGCTTGCACTTGCCTCTGGCCACAGAACAGTTTTACTATGTGACACCAGCACATGGCTGCATTTCTCCAGTCTGATCCTCCTAGTTAGCAATTTTACTTACACTATAAAAGGAGCTGCCTCCACAGTCCAAACCGGTCAGTGATCTAATAGGTTATTTATAAATATGGCATCTTCACTGTCTCCTGCGGGGTACTTACAATGAAAGGCTCTTGACTTGCTATCATTGCACTGCAGATATTGTGCTCCTGCTCTCTGCTGAAGTTGGATGTTCTCAGACACAGCACATGCATGGGTGTCATGGTGTTTGTCCCATTTGTCACTCTTTCACCTGGTGCCCCGGGTTCAAGCACTGCAAATTTGCAGCAGGGATGCTACTTAGCTGCTTGTGATCCCCTTCCCCACCTCCATCTTCCATGCTATTTCCACAGTAGGCTGCTGTAAAGTCTTCCTGATAACAAGTCGTTAATATATTACTGAGAAACAGACTTGTAAAAGGTAGTTTACGTGCACATGTACTATGGACAGGATCAGGCTTTAGTTCTGTGCACAGCTCACCATTGGGAACAAACTCCCCAGATCACAAGGGAAAAAGCTACAGCATTTGCTCATGAGATGTATTACATGAGAAGGGTACTAGTGACCCTCCCAATGGCCCTTACCAGAAGTGTACTTCAGCGCTGAACCTACATGTTATTGAGGTAGCCTCCAATTACTTTTCCATGTGAGCAAGGCAACTAGTCGGAACAAGAATTAAATATTCTTTAAAGATGCATTGTGTTACAAAATTGCAGTACTGTTGCAATGATGTTACATTTTAATCTCCCTCAAGAGGTGCACAAATAAAATTATATATAACCAATAGCACAGTGCAGGGGGCTGAACATTCTGCACCAATAACCTGAACAATTCTGTAACATTGCTGCAGAGGTTTGGTTTTGGTTGATAAATCCACAAATGGCTATTCAGTATTGCTGGCACCTGCAGCTGATTCATTAGTCAATGTTACTCTTGATTTAAATTAATCTCCTGCCCAAGGCAGAAGGGTTGGAACTAGATGATCTTAAGGTCCTTTCCAACCCTAACTATTCTATGATTCTATGATTATACAGCTCTGTTGAGCAGTGGATTTCTGCAGCTCTGTTTTTTTAAACATTGAAGTTGTACTCAAGTCAAGCTCATGATGAACAAAACATTTAGCATCTACAGTTGATGTAAGCAAAAGGTATACATGCATTTATCCTAAATTGATTGTTCCACTTACATTTTACCTTCCAATATGGATTTAAATTTTGTGGATTTTTTTTTTCATAAGTAGAAATCTCAAGAATATTTGGAAATCCAAATAGAAGGGTTTTTTTCTGTATACGTAGCTCTGTGTGGAAGACAATTACCTTCTGCAAGTAATAGAGGAGCCAACAAGGAGAGGTGCCATGCTTGACCTCGTGCTCACCAACAGGGAAGAGCTTGCTGGAAATGTGACGCTCCAGGGCAGCCTTGGATACAGTGATCATGAGATGGTTGAATTCGAGATCCTCAGGACAGCGAGAAGAGCGTGCAGCAAGCTCACTGCCCTGGACTGCAAGAAAGCAGACTTTGGCCTCTTCAGGAACCTACTTAGTAAGGTTCCCTGGGATATAGCCCTGGAGGGCAGGGGGGCTCAAGACTGTTGGTTGATATTCAAGGATCACCTGCTACAAGCGCAGGAGTGTTGCATCCCAACTAGAAGGAAGTGCAGCAGGAGGGCCAGAAGACCTCCCTGGATGGATAAGGAGATGCTGAGGAAACTCCGAAGGAAAAAAGAGGCTTATAAAAAGGTGGAAGCAAGGACAGGTGGCCTGGGAAGAATACAGGGATGCTGTCTGGGTAGTTGGGGACTAGGTTAGGAAAGCTAAAGCCCAGTTAGAATTAAACTTGGCTAGGGATTTGAAAGATAACAGGAAAGGATTCTATAGGTACACTGCAAATAAAAGACAGACTAGAGACAACGTGGGCCTCCTCCAGAAGCTATCAGGCTACCCTGGATTTGGAGGAGGCTGAGGTTTTTAATGACTTCTTTGCCTCAGTCTTCACTGGCAAATGCTCTGACCACACCACCGAAGTCTTGGAAGGCAGACCCAGGGACTGCGAAAATGAAGACCTTGGGCTCACTGTAGGAGAGGATCTGGTTTGAGACCCTCTTAAGAACCTGAACGTGCAGAAGTCCATGGGACCTGATGAAATCCATCTGCGGGTCCTGAAGGAGCTGGCAAATGAAGTTGCTAAGCCACTGGCCATCATATTTGAAAAATCATGGCAGTCAGGTG